>JABUQX010134224.1:12500-18349 GCA_015478945.1 Trachelipus rathkii | reverse complement strand
AAATTTCTAGTTTTATCATATAGTTTAAATTAATTTTTGATAATATAAAAAGTTTGATTTATAAACCTACTAATTTACAATTTTGAATAGATACTAGTTCTGTAAAATCTTGTGGAAAAATGAGACCTGTAGAGATTTGGTCGCTCTCGAGTTTTAAGTTAAAACAGGAACCATTTTTTGATAGAACTAAGGATCATTCTGAAGCAAATCGCAGAAGTCTATCTGGATTGTTGATACCACGTGCACAAAAGTTATATCTTTAATAAAATTCTAAATATGACAATTTTATAAAATATATTAATTTTTATTACTTTAAAAAATGTAATAGCGCGAACCCATTCACTTAGCGGAAACAGATTGGCAGCCTGAAAAGGAGTTCAAAAGAAATCACAACAATCAAATAATTATTCTCATCAAATCACTAATGAAGTTACATCAATAATATATTTAAACTATCACAGAGGACTAACGTACACTGATACAATTATTTTTGAAAAAACAATTAGATATGAGATCGGATAGTGATTATATTGAACTAAATACAAAATAATTAGTTTAAAATAATTTCTAGAATACAAAAATATTTCATCACCTGATAACATCATATATATATATTATAATAGCTGGTAATATTAAATATTAATTATAGAATATTATATTACAATTTATATATTAATATTATATTTATATAATACTAATATTTAATATTTAATATAATAATTATATATAATTTATAAATTATAATATATATATATTTAATTAATTAATATATATATATTATATATATAATAATAATATAATTAATATATATATTATATATTATATTATATTATATATATATAGTAAATATATATATAATATATATAAATATTATTATAGTAATAATATATATATATAATATTATTATATTTAATATATATATATTAATTAAGTAATTTATATTTTATATATATAAATAATATTATATTATAATATATAATAATATATATAGTATTATTATAACGTATATATATTTTAATTAATATTAATTATATATTATATATTATAAATATAATATATATTAATATATATATATATTAAATATATTATATTAATATTAATAATTACTAAATATATATATATTAATTAATTAATATATAACAAACAAACTATTATTCTTATTAATATTCTTGTTTTTAAAATTCATATTAATGTTCTATATTTATTATATAATTATATATTAATATATATTAATTAATAATTATATATAAAATATATATATAATATATATTATAATTAATATATATATATATATATATATATAATATATAATAATATTAATAATTAATTGAATAGTATATATATATTAATATATATATATAATATATAGTTAATATAAATTATATTCAATTAATATATAAGATATAATATATATAATATGAATATATATCATCTTTTATAATATATAAAATATGTAATATATTAAAATATTAATCTTTAATAATATTCTATTAATATTATATCAAGTATCCTTCGAGCTTACCTTACGCATTGAAGGAGTCTGAATCATCTCCATAAGATGACTATAGGCTAATCCATTCCAACTGGGATAGACCAACAGTTCTTTCAAGGTGAGAGAAATCTTCAGGAATTAGTATATCTTATGGAGGATTGATACTATCCGTGATGGACTAGTAGATAATATATATGTTTAACCTTATTAAAAGGTAAATGACTGATACATAACATGTGAATAGTGATCGGTGCATTTTTCATGCATGAAAGCATCTGCATCAAATTTCAGATTGGTTAAGAAAATATGCTCAATATTCCTTTTTCAGTTTTTTGGAAAGGTTTTCGAAATTTTATACTTGATGAATAATTGTCATGCCTCATTGTAACTTTAGTTTTTCCGGAGTGTTGATTTTTACCTCTGTTGTTTTGATTTAGCTGGACTTTTTAGGGCAAATTTTTTATTTTAGTTTTTTTTCCCCTTCCTAAATATTCGTACTAGAGATTGAGATATAATTTCTCCAATTAGTAAACCTCCTTGTACTGTTATTCTAGAGTATATTTCATCATTGCATTAAACTAAGATTGTCTTTCAATATAGTTCATCATTTGAGAATCTAAGTTTACGTGCTTTTCATAGAAAAGGAGGAAAATATAATGAAATAAGATGATATATTTTTGGAGACGCGACTCTAGTTTGAAATTAATTGTTGGTAAAATAAGTAGTGAATATAAGTTATCTAGATAGAGTATGATGGTTATGAGTTATATATAGTGTTACGTGATATGATATAAGTTATAGGATGTTATAAGGTTCTTAAAAGATGTATTACTAGCAGCATAGTAGAGGCTCAGTCGTAGATAAGGAGGGTATTTATTATGCGATGTATACTTAATAGTGTTAAATTATTTTAGATGTTAAATATTTTGATTCTATGATTAAGGTAGTTTGACTGGCATGCTAAGAGTAGGGTCCCGGTCGGGAAGCCTTGGCATTAATTACATAATATTGTAGTGTTTTTTTGATTACATATTATTTTAAATTATAGGTCCTGAAAATGATAGAGAAAAATTTATATTGTTTTCCTCTCATATAAATGGTGGATTGGTGAGTATATAGTGTTATTTACTCATAGTCACCTAATACTAGATGAGTGATCTAAGGTTAACAGGGAAGATCACAGTATAGATCATCTTCTCGTGTTGATAATTACTATGAAAAGGAATTTAGTTGTTGCTTGCTTGATTAATTCTTTTATATTTTGTAGTTGCGAGTGAAGCCTTTTTTGTGTTATAATTTAGGTACTCAATCTAGTATGACATTCATACCTTTTTATAGATGTTAGTATAGTATACTATTGAAAGAAAATGTTTGTGGTAGAGGGTTTAAGCAGTTGTATGTTTCATTTTTGATAAACACTGTTCCTTGTAGAGATGTTATAGTTTTACATAGGACATTTTAATCTTTATCTTCTGATTATTTAACCATGTTTGCGAATATTTTGATGGTGTGAATTGATTAGTGAGTAGCAAGTAATAAGTTAGAGTTTGCGATATGGCAATCGTTTAAGTAACCATAATGTTGTCAGTTGTTTAATATGAATTTTTGCATGGAAGTAATATGTTAAGTGTTTCCTCTTTATTTTTTCGTTACCTCTCATAATAACACACCCCAAAAAATACAAGTAAGTAAAACAGATTTTAAACAGTGTACAATGTTGAGAATTAATGAATTTCTTTCAATTATTTTTAGCAAATTTTCACATAAGAACAAAAATATGTGGTAAAATAATTGAGCTGAATATCTACTTCTGAGATTCGAACTCTGTACCTTTGAATCAGGAATACAATACTCATAACCATTACGCTATGCAAACCCACGGTAACTACCATATTATATATACTATATATATATATATATATTATTTATATATATATATATATATATATATTATATAACTTATATATATATATATTATATATTATTAGTATATATTATAATCATATATTATAAATTATCTATTCTATAAGTGTTGTTAGTATATTTATATATATTAGTAAATTATAATGTGAGTAGTGTATTGAGATCCATGTTACCCGAGGTCCATTAATAGTATATGATTGGTGTCCTGTTCAGTGTGATATCAATGAGTCAACTATAGAATATGTTCTCCTCCCCAGTAGATCTGACAGTACTACCTACATCTGGAATAATTAACATACTAAGGCTTTCTAAGCATCAGTTTATAGTATAAGTCTGTAAGCTACTAGATTTGTTGACGATATTAAAGTACCGATCAGGTCTATGGATATATTAGGTGGATACAATGACATTTTTAGCCTCATGAGGATTATTAAAGCGTTTTTGTTATTGGTGATACTATATAATGGGCGGTATTTCATGTTGATGCATTTTTTGAATTAAGTATATTCGAATGAGGTTCTTTAGGTAGAACTCCACTATATTCGAAAATTACTCTAAAAAGGACTCAAAATTCATACTCAAATGTAAAACCTATCAATAGACCCTCACCACCCTGAGCCGAGTCATCATACCCCGACCGCCATTCTTTCCTCCTTCCTAGTCTTTGCACAAACTGAAATAATGGTAGAAGTATCATTCCTATTCAGGCAAAATAGTGCAATCCCACACTATTGCATCTCCTCAAATTTCCACTGTATAAAGCGTTTGCGAAGCTAAAAGAAAGGTCTATCGAGATAGTCATATAGTTTACTGCGGAAAGGTTCATCGCTCTCATATTAAAGAGAGTTGAGTTAGTCAGAAAACAATTTTTCTGATATACTCACAAAGAAACTATTGCGATGTAGTTGAATGTATACTTTGTAGATACTTGAAATGGTTTTGGCAAAGAGTTCCATTTGTATAAACAACCTTAACATTTTCCTGACGACTCTGATCATCGGAAAAGTATTTAGTAAAATGTTTCAACACAAGTACCCAGACACAACCATCATCAAAAAAATTCTAAAACTCACCTTTAACTTGGTTAGTAAGTCGGACTGACATAATTATAAACGCATGCTATCTGTATCTCAATTTTCTACGAGGGTGGTATGCCAACTTACGCGTTTATCACGAGCGTTCAGTCCAGCTTATGACCTTCAAGAAGTGTTCTGGGATAGCAGACTATTCTTTAAAACAGAGGGAGTGAGAAAGGCGGGTGTCCCTCAGCGGAGACCATCGCTGTTTGTTCTTCCCATTCCTGTTTTATAACCTTTCTACAGTTGCACTTTCCTACTGTCTCCCAACGAGCCCACAAAAACTATATATCATGCAAAATGACCTTACGCCATATCAGATCCCCTCAGTACTGAATCGGCGAACAAATCATACTCGACTTACCTAAAGCCAGTCTTAGAAGCTTAGTTATTTTCCAAGTGAATGTCAGCCTCTACTGATTTAGTACCAGTAATGCAGTAAATGCACCACTAACAGACACCAATCAGTCAATTAGCCCGCAAGTAGAATGGCTCTAAATAACCCCATTATTCCAATAAACTAAACACTGAAAATACTTGGCTTGATAACCTTTGACACCCCCTTACCTTTACTCCTCATATTTCAAAAACAATCCTAAGACAGGAAAACGAGAATGTAAAAGCACTGGGAACTCTATCTCAAACACATTCAGAAAGGAAACACCGTCGCACTGACAACTACATACAACCAATTCTCAAGAACTACAATCAACTATGAATCAACAGTTTGGTACCCTTCAAATTTCATCTACCAATAGAATCAAAAATACAAAGAAAACAAAATACTGTCCTTCTATCTAATCACGGGTGGCTTGAAAACCACCCCAATTCCAACATTATACGAGGAAAACAAATTTCTCGCTTGCAGACCATTAAAATATCGAACGAAGAACACAATTTTATGCCAAGGCTCTCGACCCGACCCACTCATGCCACAACTACCTACAAGAATCCAAAATATAACCATAAGATTACACTATACATCGCATAAAATCCCCTCCTTCTCCCGCTGCCCTCTACTATGGCGAACTCTTTAGAACCATCCCACTCCTCCTAACAACACATCTCTCTCAAAACTTTTCAACATATTATTAACGATCGCTTTATGCTAAGGAGTTGCTTTGATAAAAAGTTACTAGTAATTAATTTAAAATCATCCAAGTTTTTTTTTCTATTTCGTCCATTGAGAATGAGATCCGGAAATCACCCGGAACTTCCAGAGGACAGACACAAGTTTCGACTCGAAGAAGCTACATTTCCACTCTGATGCAGATGACTAATAGAGCCTCAACAGTTGATCAGCTCCTTTTAAGGTACACCGCCACCCACTCCATAAAGAATAACCTATCAGATTTCCT
>JABUQX010134224.1:5000-7500 GCA_015478945.1 Trachelipus rathkii | reverse complement strand
AATTCTAAACTCACCCTTTAATAACAATTTATAAAATGACTATCTAATTTCTTATCCAAACGCTTTATACAGGTGTCCAGCAAACTTCAAATCTGAAAATTCTTAAAAGCAGAGAACGTGTCCCTCAGGAGCCATCCTGTCTCCATTCCTGTTTACCTCTTTTACAGCTGCATTCTAACCCCAAAGTCACAAATTTAAAAACTAAACCATGCAAAATGACTTAACCCATATCCTTAACCCCTCCAGTACTTATCGCAACAAATCATACTCAGACTTACCTAAACCGTCTAAAGAAGCGTAGTTTATTTCCAAAGTGAATGTCAGCCTCTACTGAGAAATCATCTTTAACCTTGAATCACCACTAACAGACACCAATCATCATTACGCCCTCGAATGGCTTAAATAACCCCATTATTCACAATAAACTAAACCACTGAAAATACTGGTATACCTTTGACACCCCCTCACCTTTAACTCCTCATATGTCAATAACATCAAAGCACAGTTAAACAGATGAACAGTAAATGTCCAGAACTCTTATCTCAAACAGTTTCATCAAGAAACAACCCACGCTTACAACTCTAAACAAAACAATTCTGCAAGAACTTACAATCTAACTGATGAATCAACAGTTTTGTGGTACCCTCCACTTCAATCTACCAATAAATCAAGAATACAAATGAAAACAAAACACTGTCCTTCTATTAATCACGGGTTGACTAAAACCACCCAATCCAACATTTATAGCGAGGGAAACAAAAAATTTCTCCATTCAGGACCCTTTAAATATGACAGAACAGAAATTTATATGCCAAGGCTTCCGCGACCCCGACCCACTCATGCCTACAATACCTACAAGAATCCAAAATATAAGCCATAAGATCATACACAACATCCGCAAAACTCCCCTCCTTCTCCCGCCCCTCTACTATGGCGGCGAACTCTAGAACGCATCCCACTTCCTCCTAGTACAACCCATCTCTCTCAAATCTTATTCATCACATATTTTACACAAACAAAAATTTCAACATGTCGGCCAAAAAAATCACTTTCATAAATGCTCATTTTCTCATAAAATATCAGCAACATAAAACACACTCAGAAGAAAGATTCAAAAATCTCAATCTTAGAATGAGATCCGGAAATCCACCCGGAACTTCCTCCAAGAGGACAGACACAAGTTTCGACTCGAAGAAGCTACATTTCCACTCTGATGCAGATGACTAATAGAGCCTCAACAGTTGATCAGCTCCTTTTAAGAGTACCCCGCCACTACTCCATAAGAAACCTATCAGATGCCTCCCTGACAAGACCTGTGGTTCTACCCGAGTGGAGGTTGCACTATATTCTGGAGATGAACGACTCCTCAAATAAGGGCTGGCCAAAGGTAAATAGATAATATATAGTTATATATATAGTATATATATATATATAGAATATATATATAATATATATAATATATATATATTTATATTATCTATATATATAAATATATATATATATACTATATAGTATATATTATTATATATATACAAGTATATATACAATAATAAATAATATATATATTATATACTATTATATATAAATTTATATATATATATATATATATATATATATATATATAGTATATACTATATATTATATATATAATGATATATATAATATATATATATTATATATAAATATACCTATATATAACTATATATATAACATATAATATATATATTGAAATTTCACTTTTTTCTAAATTTAACACTTGTTTTATTTATTTCCTATATTTCAAAGATCTTTTAAAAATTTTGAAATATTTATATATAGTTGAACGTACTTAATTAGAAGAATAATTTCAAAATTTTCTTTTAACTGCATATGTTCTTTAAGCATTCTTCGTTTAATTTTAAATTTTTTATGCATTCAAAACTACCTATATATATTTTAACACGTTGGTATATTTCTAAATTTACTTGTCATATATAATATTTCAGTAGATTTATTTTAGTTACATTTACTTTAAGTATAATTTTGTTATTTAAATCTAAATAACATTTTTAGTTTACAAAGTTCAAAAACTTCTTCTATTGAAAACTTAGCAAAATATAAGAGAAGACTTTTAACCACACATTAGAAAGATTTTGAACGGTTATTAAAAATAGTTCAAATTTGACTTAATTTCTATTTTTTTTTTATGTCGCCATAAGATTAATCATTATACCTTTTACTAATGAAATATAGAATTACATGCATTATTTTAAAATTTATTAAATTTGCAATAACTTATGAAAAACGCTTTTAGAAAAGAATAACTTGGCTTGAAATAATCTTTGAGGAGAAAAAAAAAAACTATGGTAATGACGAAAAATAAAAATATAAAACCTTATTGAGTAGTAGATTATATCAAACCTTAATTAAAGACTCAATCACTGAAAATAACAACTCTAATCACTAATATTAAGATATTAAATATAAATATTATATATATATATATAATATATATATATAT
>JABUQX010134223.1:0-21012 GCA_015478945.1 Trachelipus rathkii | reverse complement strand
TAATAATAATAATAATAATAATAATAATAATTAATAATAATAATAATAATAATAATAATAATAATAATAATAATAATAATAATAATAATAATAATAATAATAATAATAATAATAATAATAATAGTAATAATAATAAGGTTAATTACTTTCCTTTGATAAAAAAAAGTCGTCTATCCAGACTTCAGCCTTCTTTTATTCCGTGAATTGACGAGGAATATATATATATATATATATATATATATATATATATATATATATATATATATATATATATATTATATATAGTATAATATAAAGCGATATAAAAACGTTTATTTTTATAGCTATTTACATACATATCTATATATACATATATATATATATTATATATATATATATATATATATATATATATATATATATATATATATAAAGTATATTTCCGTAAAAAAAAAAAAGTTTATATTTGCATTTCATATAGATATATATATATATATATATATAAATATATATATATATATATATATATATATATATATATATATATATATATATATATATATATATATATATATATATATATATATATATATATATATAAAAATGTGTGTGTGTATGTGTGTGTGTTTGTACGAGTGCAAAGAATGTAAGTACGTGTCTTCCCATAGTACACACACACACTGACGGTTTTTTTGAAACAAATATTTAAAGAATTAGAAGTTTAAAGAAAACCTCACAATTTGTATTTACTTATATAATAATAATAATAATAATAATAATAATAATAATAATAATAATAATAATAATAATAATAATAATAATAATAATAATAATAATAATAATAATAATAATAATAATAAAAGTAATAAATATTTTCAACATAACATTTCTTTACGATGGATGCAGTATAGTAAACATTTCAACTTTAATAATAATAATAATAATAATAATAATAATAATAATAATAATAATAATAATAATAATAATAATAATAATAATAATAATAATAATAATAATAATAATAATAATAAATTCTATATAACGTATCTTTACATTGTATGTAGTATACATTTCAAGTTTCACTGCAAATATCATCAGGCAAAAAAAAAAAATCTTTCTATAAACAAACGCTCTTCTATTGCGTTTATTTAAATTAAAAGAAACGACCAAGTTGTGAGCTTATCAAATGACAAATTTTGATATGAAAGAATAAGGTTGTCCACCATTTTTACTATTAAGACGCCGTATACTAGTTACTTTCGTGAATGAAATTGTTCGGAGTTTCAGAAATAGTAAAAAATATATTTTTTAGTATACGCATATATATATATATATATATATATATATATATATATATATATATATATATATATATATATATATATATATATATATATATATATATATATATATTACATACATATATATATATGTACAAGCATTATACATATATGTTGAGTTAGATAGATATATATATATAAGATATTATTATTATTATTATTATTATTATTATTATTATTACATATTATTATTATTATTATTATTATTATTATATATTATATATACATATATTATACATATTATTATTATTATTACCAAGTAATATTATTATTATTATTATTATATTATTATTATTATTATATTATATTATATTATTATATATATATTATTATATTTTGGTTATTTTATTTTATATTATCTTATTATTATTATTGTAGTTAAATATGTAGCTACAGATATATTTAGATATATATTATTATTATATGTATATATATACATATATATATATATTTTTATATATTTATATATATATATATATATATATATATATATATATATATATATATATATATATATATATATATATATATAAAGGTATATATATATATATATATATATATATATATATATATATATATATATATATATATATATATATATATATATATATATATATATATATATATATATATAATAGTATATATATATATATATATATATATATATATATGCTTCAATGAAGTATAAACTAAAGTTGTAGGGTCTTGAGACAGAAATATCGGAACCGATACATTTTGTGGATCGGAATCGGACTAAAAAATTATTTCTGAACCAGAGTCCGATTTAAAAAGGTCACGTGATTCTAAACTGTTAAAAAAGGAATCTAAATTGCATGATCTTCAACAGTGTGAATCAACACCAGAGTCGGCTTACCAAGAACTACTACTACTACTACTACTACTACTACTATTACTACTACTACTACTACTACTACTACTACTACTACTTATAATAATAATAATAATAATAATAATAATAATAATAATAATAATAATAATAATAATAATAATAAAAATAATAATAATAATAATAATAAAAATAATAATAATAATAATAATAAAAATAATAATAATAATAATAATAATAATAATAATAATAATAATAATAATAATAATAATAATAATAATAATAATAATAATCAATTAAACTGTAATATACCTAAACAACTAAATTGTAATAGAAAAGTATTATATGCTTTATATAAACTATATATAAAGCTCATTTTTTAATGTTCCACCTGTTATCTTGGCACAATGATAGTGCCATTGAGTTGCGGGGCAATGAACCAGGGTCCGATTCCTCTTCCCAATCCTGGGAATAGCAATTTCCAAGACTTGTTCCCATCCTATAATAGGGGAATGCCCGTGAGATGCAGACTTTATTAATGAATAACAAGCAACGTTGTTACGCTCCGCCAGGACAGGACTCAAGCGTTCAGGCTTGCCTATGGGCGAGCAGAGCTTGATAAATTTGTTTCTCACATTGTTGTTTGAAACGTCCCCCCCTCTGTCCCTCATCGGCTCGAGCCCCTTAAAAAGGGAGTGTTTAAAAGTGGTCGAAAAATTAGGCTTATAAAAAATTAATATTAATAATATAAAGATATAAATAATAAAAGCTTAAATTTTATTATAAATTGTTAACTTAGTTGTGAAGCTCTAAACCAATTATTATTATTATTATTATTATTATTATTATTATTATTATTATTATTATTATTATTATTATTATTATTATTATTATTATTATTTATATATATATATATATATATATATATATATATATATATATATATATATATATATATATATATATATATATATATATATATATATATATATATATATATAGTACTAACTAATAATTAAATAAAAGCAAACAACAAAAACATATAAATATATATATATATATATATATATATATATATATATATATATATATATATATATAAGATATATATATATATATATATATAATATACATATATATATATATATATATATATATATATATATATATATATATATATATAGCTATATATATATATATATATATATCATTGGTGTTTACTTTTATTTTAGCAACCGCACAAAAGAGCGAAAAACTGGAATAAAAAAAAATTCAAGTTTAATATTAACAATATATAGAATAGATATGAATAAAAACGTGGATTAAAACACTTAAAAGACTCTGATATTATATCGTTTAATTACAAACATGCAACAAAAATTAAAATTTTAAAATTTCACTAAAAAATTTCTCTTAAAAATAATCACGCAAAACTTGTTTAAAAATAATGAAATTGGAAAAAAAAAAAAAAAAACTGGTAAAATACTTTACAAAAAAATTTCTCACAAGAAAAACGAAAACTTTCTCAGGGATAGAAAAAAAAACGCAGCATGAAGGTCACGATCTTCAGATGTGAAATTAATCCATTTTATTTACAAAAATTTTAATATAGATTAAGACAATTAAAAGATATTCGTATAAATGGTAAAAACTGTATTAATAATAATAATAATAATAACAATAATAAAAATAATAATAATAATAATAATAATAATAATAATAATAATAATAATAATAATAATAATAATAATAATAATAATATTAATAATAATTATAATAATAATAATAATAATAATAATAATAATAATATTAATAATAATAATAATAATAATAATAATAATAATAATAATAATAATAATAATAATAATAATAATAATAATAATAATAATAATAATAATAATAATAATAATAATAATAATAATAATAATAGTGAAAAAATTTTTACAATATAGCTATATAATTGGTAAATTTCTATTTTACTTATTATATTGAAAATTTAGTTCAAAAATAATTTTAACTACTTTTGCAAAATAAATTTAATAAATTAAAAAATACTTTCTTTGCTTTCAATGCTAAAATAAATCTATTTATAGTCTCTTTACTACTAAAGTCGTGGGACAGTGGGCACTTAAGGACATTCAACCCTTCACCCCCCCCCTTTATACAATAAATGCCAAAATTTCAAATAATATAGAAATAGGCATCAGAATCCCCTCATAATAGATAAGTGTTGTATCAAACACACCAGAAACACCAAAAAATATTCCTTATATAACCCATGCATAAGGATCAATTTTTAATATTTCTTGTGTGGGTGTTATAAAGCTCATCTATTATACCGCTTATATGTCATGATAAAGAACTGACAGACTGGTCACTAAATACAGTCAACTTATGTCACAAAAATAAATGTCATAAATGTCATAAAGGAAATTAATAATTATTCAAAGTAGACAAACAACTTCCAACTAAAAGAAGATCTAAAAATTTCCCTAACATGAGGGCAATAAACTTGCACAATACTTGTGGTCATAAAGGAGGGAGGTGGGTGGGGGTTTATGTGGATTAAAGTTCCTTCCTCAGAAATTATATAAATTTAATACACAACGCCAAATTCTTCTTAATAAAATTAATAATAAAAATCTAAATATTTACAGTAATATACATTTTTTTTTTTATTATTATTTTTTTTTTTTTTTTTTTTTTTTTTTTTTTTTTTTTTTTTTTTTTTTTTTTTTTTTTTTTTTTTTTTTTTTTTAGCTTTGAACATTTTTTTTTATTAAGATGTTATATTACCAAATGATTTCTGTGTAACGACGTGTGGTTGTGGTTGCAATGTGGTAGTTCAAGTTTCAGATACCAGAACCTTTTTAGCATTAAAAAAAAGTAGCTAAAAAAGTAGCTAAACCTACAGATCTTCAATTCTCTTATAATCTATAGCAGGGGTTTCCAACTTTTTCCTGCTTGTGAACCCCTGACCCCTGAGTCCTAACTTTATGTATGTGGACTCCCATATAATCATAACGTAATATTCCTAAATTAAACCTTTATTTATCGATTAAAACCTAATAATTAACCCAATGATACTAGTAGGGGACCCCCTGGGGGGTCTATGTGAACCCCCGGTTGGGAAACGCTGCGAGTCTATAAGATCGTAAAATTTGACACATACCAAATAAGAACCAATATATGATTAATTAATAATTAACCCAATGATACTAGTAGTGGACCCCCTGGGGGGTCTATGTGGACCCCGGTTGGGAAACGCTGCGAGTCTATAAGATCGTAAAATTTGACACATACCAAATAAGAACCAATATACGATTAATTATCTAAGCTTTTTTTAATTACATTTAACTTTCCCTAATCTCATTTCACACCGACTGATCAATAAAAGATTAAAAGATTAATATAAAAAATAGACCTTTGCAATTTATCAGCATAATAATAATTCCGATTATGTTGATAAATTACTCCTATAGGAAATAAAGAACGATAAATCATATACGCTTATACAATAATAATAATAATAATAATAATAATAATAATAATAATAATAATAATAATAATAATAATAATAATAATAATAATAATAATAATAATAATAATAATCATAATAATAATAATATCCCTAAATATATTTTTTGGCTCAACCATTGTAGTAAGAGAAAAGGAAAATATCTATAATAATAATAATAATAATAATAATAATAATAATAATAATAATAATAATAATAATAATAATAATAATAATAATAATAATAATAATAATAATAATAATAATAATAATAATAATAATAATAATAATAATAATATTCTCTGCTATCGTTATAGGTGACAAAGGGAAAATCAATAATAATAATAATAATAATAATAATAATAATAATAATAATAATAATAATAATAATAATAATAATAATAATAATAATAATAATAATAATAATAATAATAATAATAATAATAATAATAATAATAATAATAATAATAATAATAATAATAATAATAATAATAATGAGGTTTTTCATGTAAACTATTTTAATCCTTTTTTAAAATCAATAATTCTAAAGTTAAAAAAAAAAATTTATTCATCTGTTGAATTTTTGGAACTGCGCCAAAATTTGTAAGCTTTAAAGAAACCACAGAAGTCGATTACGCAATACCGAGTCTAGAGAAAAAAGTGCAACGAACTGACATTTTTGAGTAGGCCTTCTTCTTCGCATCTGACTTGCCAGTAGGCCTGCTTTTATTGCCCGACGAAAAGCAGGCCTACCAGACTTTCGTTTAGTAGTAGGCTGTCTTTAAGTAAACCGGCTTCTTCGTAACTAACGTAAATCGGACGGCTTTGCGTTTTGAAATTTGTATACTCGATTTGAATCAGGAGGCATCGATCTTTACATCCAACTTGCGTCTACAGAGCATAATTCCTCTTCGTACACGACTTGGATCATCCTATTCATCATCCTATTCGTAACTGACATGTGTCAGTTAGTTTAGTTTCAGCACATGTTCTACTTACACTAGTATATCTCGCTATTTGAATTAGACTCGAGTCAGTAAACTTTATTCTTCGTATCGTACTCGCATCAACAGGATCTGCTTTTGTATTCAATCGTGTTGAGTCAGTAGATCTTCTACTTCGTGTCCGACTTGTGTCAGTAGATCTTGCACTTAATTGCAGAGTTGCGTAACTCTGGTAACTACTTTACAACAAGATAACTTGAGAAGGAAAAAGACGATCGATATGATAAAATGATGCCGAATCATTAAACGCAGTACGTTGTCTGTTGTCATTCTTTCAAGGTTATAGCACTTACGTGCCTGGAATACCAAAAATAATAAGATTAATGAGTAGTCGTCATATTACGGTACTTTTGAGAAAAAAATGATTTGACAAACTGATTTTTTAATATACTATTACTGAACATTATTACGGCATTTTAAGATGATTATATATTTGAAAGAAGCTGAAATATGTTCAGCAAAACTTAGTTTACAAGAACTTAGGGTGAATGACCTCAACAACAACAAAACAACAACAATTACTGCCAGTACTACAACTAATAACGCTAATATATATATATATTATATATATATTATATATATATATATATATATATATATATTATATACGAAACTGATATTTAGCCGACACAGTATAGAAGAAGACTAAATAGTACCATAGCTCAGATAAAATAGTAGCTCAGGGCTCGAGGATTTCTTCTATGAACTCCGTCCCTCATTTTAGTATAAGCTCGATTATAAATAACGTAAAATTGTACTCCATACTTACCATAGAAGCCAGCTATCCCCCGGGACTTCGAGCGAAGAGACTTCTCAAGCAACATCGCGCTAGATAGATATATATCCAGATTTGGGATTCGAAATTCGTTATATTTTTCCGCTAAGTCACCCTGTGAAGCTATGTCATTTATCAGTGAGATCACAACTCATTGCACGGCTATCGATATGGGGTCTTTTAGTCTCAGAAATTTTTTTTCAATTATCATCCGATACCCGGTAATCGGGACCCAAAAAGGTTTGTCCTTATTACTCCACAGCAGCCAAACTAAATAACTACCAATGGGTGGCTGACTACCTGCTCCGTTATGAGAATAGCTGAACTCCAGAGCTCTCCACTTCACAATAGTCACTGGATCCTCCATCAGTCCCACAGCCTTGAAGGCCAAACATCGCTTCCTATCTCCATCCTCACCCTCTCAGGCGCCTCCGTGCCAACCTTTCGACCACATACATATACAGCCCCCGTCCGCCGGCAAAGTGAGTCCCTAGTGTATCACAAGACAAATGTGCTCCCTCCTCAAAATGTCGGAACTCCACGAGCAGTTAGAATAAACAGACTCTAACGATCTCTCGTATCTCACCTGTATATAAATGCGGTTTAATACGGTTCTATTTCTCAATTGAAAGACCAAACGAGCATCACCGCCAAGGAGGTGAACTTTCCCGCAGGTACACTCGTGAATAGAGGAGAAGCGAGTGATCTATCAAAGAGCAAACACCGCCAGCAGTAACTATTCCACGTATTCTATGGAGTATGTTTCCTGGAGAATAGTATAATTAGCCATAAGTACCAACCTCCAGCTCTACTTTTCCTATCAGCGAATTACAAATCCCGGCAATACTAGTCCCTTGAAAATTTTAGAAAGCGACTCCCTACTGTCAAACACACACCCAAACCTCCTCCCTCTCCGTACGTAGCTATCGAGGATCAAACTGACATAACCATGTAATGACTAAGTACATTTATTCCATGCGCAAACTTCTACTTCAGACACGTCCACAGGCGTCTACAAACCACACCCAAACAACACTTATCCTCGTAACAAGTCTCGCTTAAATCAAAATACCCCCTTCGTCGATGCAAGCGAGCAACAACACCTTATAGAGTCATACCACCGTTATTCCTAGCCTACTGTTAATATTTTTTAATGATAATAGCCTATCAATAGGAGTAAGGCACTCCGCACTGTCACTCCATACTCTCTAGCTCTTGAACCTTTTGCATCGACTCCTTAGCTAACTAAATAGGGAAGTCTTCACAGCTAGTCACTCGTCCACTCGATATATAGAAGTGAGGACTTCGACACCTTAACGCAACTTAACCTCTGTCGGCTATAAAAGTTCAGTATTAATAATACAACTCCACGTATTCGGCTGGCATAACTCAACGCTGTATTATGACCATGGACGTCTAATAGCACGAGACACGTAAGTGAGGCCTAATAATGGATTGGAGTGTGTGAGTGCTCGCCTCTTATATAGTCTCATATCTCCTACACCTCCCAATCGACGTGACAGACTGAACTGCAGGAACTCTAGCTCTACACTAAGCGCCGCCTGTACCTGCGGCCGAATCAGCCTTTAGGGCAGCTCCCTGCCCCCACTACTCGGGTCTGACAACGGTGCAAACCCGAAAGGACTCGTGCTGCACGTGCAGCGATCGTAGATACACAATTGTCAACACAGGTGAATGGCGTCTCACAACATCTTCTGAAGACCTCCACACTCCTCTCATCATCGTGACACACATGTCCAGCAAGACTCTCGGAAACGAGACACCGATATGGAGAGTGGTCAAAATATTGCCGAGATCGATGTTAAAATCGTAAGTGACTAACGTAAGAGTAGATAGCTATATATAGTCTAATGAAGGTATAATTATAACTTTCTTCACAGATCACCCCCCTGATTATCTATTACCTCCAACAAAAGTAGGCGGCTAGTAGTGTTGATAAAGTTAGTGAGTATAGATAACGTGTTCGCACGCTTACAGAATCACAATAACGCCATCAATATTCGACTATAAATGAAAACCTACCTTCTAGGTAAAGTGAGCTCACTGAAGACTCACCTCGGTTATTATCTGATTTCTACCTCACTAAAATACCGTATTTCTCTCGCTCATGTATTAGCCTGGGGTAAATACCCTTGGTAACCGGTCTATCTTTATGACTCTTATCAGAACACCTGATTCAAGATTATAAGGTCTGGAATCACTGGGTAAACGTCCGCTATTACTCTGCTCGACTCTCATTATGGTTAAAAACAATAAATCACAAGCACTTCAATAGTGAGTTGCTGAGACCATATGTGATAGAGCTGCAACACACACTCTCAACTCTCTCAATGATTCCTACTTCGTAGCTCTGAGCTGCTAAGAGAAGATTCGCTGAACACTTTGCTCTACAGGCCGTTTACTTAACACAGTTAGGGTAAAACTAACCTGATTACTCATAAGAAAGCGATAAAATCCCAACACACGTTCCGTATTTTAGTAGACGGCAAGAAGGTGAACAAGCCCAAAATACCCACTCATACTTGTTCTGTGCCACGGCCCAATGAATATTGGAAAGGCCTAGAGAAGATCAACACGAAACGGTAATCTCATTCAAACCAGGTAGTCCCAAACGTGCAAACGAATATATTTAACATGGGCCGCACGCCTCATTAGGCCCTAATGATTTAGAGAAAACTTATATTACTGAACACAACTCTTTCGGTGTGGCTCAAAAGCTTCGTTAAATATGTACGCATAAGGTCAACGTCGAGATTCTTCTTTTTTAACTGAGTCCGTATTGCAAGTTACTATTCAATCCGCGAATCACGAGATCCCTAGGACGAGCCTCAATAGCAATAGGCATATTGCATCCCCTCACTCAGACGCGACGGTTATTTCTGTCGTTCACTCGGAGACTGAGCCTGGTCCAGGTATCTTTAACAGCACATATACTACCTATATGGATGCTTGTACCGCGCCAGTCTCTCTCTCAGCCCTACAATACTTCTGACGACCTGCGCATTCACGCATACTACCGTCAACATGGCAGGAGCAGAAATATACAAGGCGGCGTGGACAAAACGCGCTCGAACCTCTTCGACCTCGGGGATGCGGATACATATGTATACGCGCGTGCCGACCCCAGTGCTCCGTCGACACATATTTCTTCCAATTTGTTTCTCATCGACCCCCGGACAGACGTGCAACCCCCGAAGGCTCGACCGTGCATGCGCTGACATACTATACTAATACTTCTGAACCATATCTCCGAGGACGGACGAGGAAGAAATATATGCAACACTGAAGGGAGTGCGGCTCGCGCGACGAATTACTGCACTCTCAGAAAGAGCAGACTCACCTGTGTCGAAATACCGACGTAAACAACGTGACCGGCTCGATCCCGCTAATCTACGAGATTCACTCTATTCCTTAGTGTGGAGATATATCCGACTGACTCTCTCACTCTCTCACCTCTGTCAGCGACCAAAATATTTATAGCTCCTGACCCTTCAATCAAGGAAAGGAGTGGTAATCTCACACATGAGGCTAAAGGCAACCTAATATGTCACGACTTTTCCCGCTGCATATTCGAAGTGTAGTTGGATCTATAATATGAGACGATAAGTTGAGTGATTCAACTAAGAGCAAGCAAAGGGAACTCCCACGAAGTAAAGAGAGTTTACGGATACGGATCCATATACTCTCTCAGTAAGGAGGGGATGTATTAATTAAGAACGGGACGGAGGGAGTAGGTAACTGACTTGACGCAGTCAAATAACCTCCGTCACGCTCAGCCTCTACACCACACCTATATATGTCACAATCTCAGTGCTACGGAGGAGTATAACACCGTAGCCTTTATCCACACTATTTTACAACCTCTCATTATCTCTTCCACACTCAAATTGAGTCAATCTAGAGTCACAAGATATTCAACCGGTTTTACTTTACCCCGTCAGTGTTCTCATGCAGGCCTAGTTATCCCTAGCCTGTGGGTATCGTCTATACAGGTAGTTCAGTGATGAGAACTAAGTAGGAATCTCTATAGTGTGTATAAATCTAATTCATTGCGGCGTTTACACTTAAATTAGACTTAGGATCGAAGGCATTTGGACTACCTTTATGGGAAGAGTCATAGTTACTCCCCGTCCACGTAGTTTATCCCGGCGCTTACATATATTTGGATGTGTTTCTTTCGACTGTGTACGTCTAGTGGAGTGCGTGGGTGTGTGGTGATGTGTGAAGAATTAACATGCGTCAACACCGGTGAGCCAATCCCGGATGCTGTGTGTTGTGGCCTAGTCCTGCGCGCAGTGCCCTGGCCGCTCGTGGCACGCACGAGAACGTTCTGATATTATCATAGTCCTCGTCTGTCGAAATGAGAATAGAATTATGGCGACTCTCGCAACGTCTGGCGTGTGAAGAATACGCCACAGACGCCTCCTCAATCCTGAGATGCAACCGACCCCGCTATAAGTCTATGACCAGAAAGCCAGAACGAACACAAAGCACGCTCTCTTATTATTTATGAGTTGGTGATAGTTTAATATGACACCTTGCCGCCCGCAGAGGACACACGAGCACAACACGCGAACCCACCACCAAGTGGCTTAGTGCCCCGACCATCGTTGTCAGCGCGTGATGTCAACGAGTGAGTCGCGTGATTGATCTCTAGATGCTGCCGGTTTCATTAGGTGCCTCTCTTCTGTCTCTCCCTCTTAAATACTAATATGTTTCTTAATCTTCTCATGATTTCTTGAGTTCCGACGGACTGCCGAGGCCGGCTCCACGTCCCGTGAGCGACTTGACTGATAACAGGGATACATGCCTGAATCTACACCGCCCTCTGCCACAGGACGAAAATAGATAATATATTATATCCATCACATCCATCCAGAAAAGTTAACATCAGACAAATTACCAGTGACAGCTGCTGAATGTGTTGTGCCTTACCTAACGTTTTCGAACTATTGGAGGGACAAACATTATTACCGATGCTAAACCGTAGCGGGGAGTCTGTATGCTCCGGTTTTCTGGGAGTACTACGGTACAGTGCGCGTTAAATAGATTTGGACTTCGATGAGTAGATAGACAACACCCTCTCCTCTCAATATACATACTAAGGACCTAGTAGGTAACTGATGCACGCGGGATACGCCCGCCGAATCAAATAATGACTCTCAGACTGCTATCTATCGGTATACTTACGATATACCTACGTTATGCCTAAAGTCCTTATCTCCATCTCAAAATATAAGATTCCAGGTAACCGACGGCGCCTTATGATAAGATAATATAGAAGCCAAGCTCCTTCCCGGACCGCCACCTCACAGTAGTGAGCTGTAATAAATAGGCTATTATCTCCCGTTACCAGGAGCATACTGAATACTGTCAAATACTCCATACTACCATACAAAAAATAACGTCACCTGTGGCTGATAATGCATGACTACTTATATCGAGTTGCCTCGAGCAACCTTCTACTGTGATAGAACACTCATTAGAATACCCAACCTACTCGCTCCTAGCTGAGAATATCTGAACGCGTAACATATAAAAACTGTGCTACTACTACTGATTCTCCTAATCACCCTATGGAGAAAGTTTCTCGCAGACAAACAGAAACAGAACAGAGAAACTAGAAGGAGGCGACCGGAAACGTAGCCAATTCCAGGCCAGCCACATATTGAGTCGGCACGCTGTGCTGTCGCTTCCAAGCAGGCAGAGCCGTTGGTACGAGCTGCCTGGCTGCATTGCCATGCTGGCTGCCTTGCCACCCCGAAGCCCGCACCAGAAAAAGAACCCAGGAACACATAAGAAAGGGCCGGAGCGAAACTGAGCAATCTTAGCCGCCTACCATACCACCGGCTGCGGCTGCTGCTTGTCGCCGCCGCCACTCTAAACTGTTGTCCTGTTCCGAGCTCTGCCTGCCTGCCTGCCTGGAGTGACTCGTGGCTGCCTTGACCGCCTGGCTGCCTGCCACCCGACGCGAACAGAAACAGAACAGAGAACTAAGAAGAGGGAGCGAAACGTAGCAATCCAGCCAGTCATTACAACTGCCTGCTGCTGTCGCCCGCCGCCCACTCCAACTGTTGCTTCCAGTCTGCTATTGCATGCCTGCCATGCGCTCCCCCAACTTACGAACAGAACAGAACAGAGAAACTTAGAAAGAGGGAGCGAAAGTAGCAATCCAGCCAGCCATTACCACCGCTGCGCTGCTGCTGTCGCCGCCGCCACTCAAACTGTTGTTGTTCCAGTCTGCCTGCCTGCCGCTCCGAGAAAACAAGGCGCGCAAACGGTGAAATCTCATTTGGATTGCATTAAAGAAACCCGCGGTGCTACGACTAACAAAGCGTTAGCCGCGGGCTAAGGACCGACTACCCCTCGTACAAACGCAGTTGACGAGGAACCCTTCCCCGCAACAGGCCTTCGAGGTTCCCATCCGATTACTTGCTACTACCACCAAGATCTGCACCGGAGGCGGCTCCACTCCGGCTTACGCCATGAGCTTCTGCGCCACCCCCGCGCCCTCCTACTCGTCGAGGCTTCGAGACCCTATCCATCCCTACATATCCGGGACGGTCCCCCTCCCGTGAAGGAGAAAGGGAAGAGCCGTTACTACCTCGACGGTCGAGTATCGGGGACCGGCTTTAGCGCCATCCATTTTCAGGGCTAGTCGCTTCGGCAGGTGAGTTGTTACACACTCCTTGGCGGATGCCGACTTCCATGGCCACCGACCTGCTGTCTTGAGCGACCAACGCCTTTCATTGGTTCTACATGAGCCGGTACTTAGGCCCCTTAACTCGACTTTTGGTTCATCCCACAGCGCCAGTTCTGCTTACCAAAAATGGCCCACTAAGTACTCGGATTCGACAAAGAGGCTTCAATGAAGAAAGAACCCTTTTCTTCACCCGTTTAGAGTTTGAGAATGGGCTGAGGAAATTTCATCCCCAAGGACCCCTAATCATTCTCTTTACCGGATGAAACTCTCAATGCGCGAAACGAGCACCAGCTATCCTGAGGGAAACTTCGGAGGGAACCAGCTACTAGATGGTTCGATTGGTCTTTCGCCCCTATGCGCAGCTCTGACGATCGATTTGCACGTCAGAATCGCTGCGGACCTCCACCAGGGTTTCCCCTGGCTTCATCCTGGCCAGGCATAGATCACCATCTTTCGGGTACCAGAATATGCGCTCGGAGAGCCCGCTACTCAACTTAACAAGCCTGCGAAACGCGACCACTACGTGCCCCGTCCCCCGAAGAACAAGACAAAAAAAATTTGTCATAAATTGTTTGGGAAACGGGGAAGCAGCTAGCCGGTTAGGCATTAACAGCGAGAAGGAGCGGCGCGGGCCCCGGGCTTGCGCCGTCCACATACAGGGTGGTTAATCGGGGGGAGACCAGAGGCAAACCCACTCACCGCCGAAATAACCCGTGAGGGCGACACCGGCGACCTGGAGAAATACCTACGCACGCACCCCGAAACGGATCAGCCCTATGAAAGGATCACTTTCGTTTCGCCTTGGGGTTTAGACAGCCCTTTGACTTGCGCATATTCTAGACTTCTTGGTCCGTGTTTCAAGACGGGACGAGTAAGCTGTCGCAAACTACACCGCGTCGCGCGCTGCGAGACATAGCGGGGGCACGACTTCGCCTCCTCAGGGGCGGCTGAGGTGGTGAGAGGACGTATACCCCCAGTCAAGAGCACACTTTACAACATTTAACCGTCCGAGAGGCCGTCAGAGCAACGGGGCGGCCCCGCCAAACTCGGAAAACCCGGCGGCGTCTTCAAACCGGCAAGCGGTTTGCTGCCTATCCGGGAACGAGAATTAGCGGTTTCCCAGACCCCCGTGTCATCGACACCTCTCGAACGGCCGCGGTGCCCTACTTCGGCCAGCAGTGCATCCCCCTTCGGCGCTCGCTGCCTGAAACGTCGGTCGACCATCGAAACTCCGGGGAAATCCCCGAAAGAATCTCCGGGATCCGTTCAACTAACGTTTACGACCAGACGCTGCGTTACCTCCGGGGTGAATTGAAGCCGACCATTTCGGGTACGAACGCTCATTCGCTTTAGACTCGTGGTAGTTTCACGCTCTCTTGAACTCTCTCTTCAAAGTTCTTTTCAACTTTCCCTCGCGGTACTTGTTCTCTATCGGTCTCGTGGGGATATTTAGCTTTAGATGGAGTTTACCACCTGCTTAGGGCTGCATTTCCAAGCAACCCGACTCTCGAGAGCAACCGACGTGGAAAACCGAGGCAACGACCCTACGGGGCTAACACCCTCTATGGCCAGCGGGATTGCAATCGACAAACACTTCGGGTCGGATCGGCTTCCACACGATTACTCCCATACGCGGCATCGCTCACAGGACCTTTCGGCCCTGCAGCCTACGCGCTGAGCTCCTCCCTTTTCAGTCGCCCTTACTAAGGGAATCCCTTTTGGTTTCTTTTCCTCCGCGTACTTATATGCTTAAGTTATGCGGGTACTCTCTCCTGAAGCAAGGTCGGTTTAGGCACAATTCGTAATATCCAGAGGATGGCAGAAAGAACGGCGTCGCTGCCGCCGCTTACTGTAGGGCTGCTGACACTAATACTGTGATGATATACCTCTTTTATTGATCTTCCTGCGTTAGCGTTCTTCAGGTGACGCCACCCCCGATCAAGAGATATACCGCCGACAATAAAGTGCAGCAAAGGAAATAATTTTCCCATCACCACTACGGTAGCGACGTATTCTCCCTGCTGCCTATTAGCTGCTGCTGCTTTTGCAATGATGAGGGTTGCATAGTACGGTGATATTCGTTAGGTTAATTTCCTGCGTTAGCGTTCTTCAGGTGACGCCACCCCCATTTAACACGAATACCACCGACCGAGCAACAAAATTCATTGCAGCAACAGCAGCAGCATTAGCAGCAGCGGATTAAACAGCGACTACTAATACCGTCGTGCACTAACTTACCACCATAAAGATGATAAGTAACTCTCTGCCTCATGGACTACGCGAAAAGGCTCTCTGATATGCGCTATTATACGACGAGCGACAAAGCGTGCACTTTGAGTTTCTTTCGCATTCGGCAACAGTGGAAAGAGAAACGGACGGAGCGCACGCGAGGAACTAACAAAACACAACGTCTCATTCTCAGGATAGCTACTACTACTGCGGGTCGCCATCCGGCAACACAATGCTTATGCGCTAATACCACAAACAAACCTTCCCTCATCTCCAGCGTTTTGTCATGAGAGCGTCGCGCAAATTTTCCTTCCTCTTCCCCCCCTCCTTCTATCTCTCTTTCTTTTTTCAAGGCTGCTGCCGGTCCGGCAACACAGCGCACGAAACGAAACTTAATTCGAGATGGCACCACCAGACTTCTGTTAACGTCCCCTCAAAAACCTGTTTCGAGAAAGAGAGACACCGACGCTATTACTGATACAAATTTTTATGCTGATGCAGCAGCCACTATGCGCCCCTTTGCGTTTGTCGAAAGGAGAACAACAATCGGAGCGACTTTGGCAACTACGGCGCTAACACCAATACACGCAATTTTCCGCACACCCTTCTTTTCAAGAAGCGGAGTGGGAAAACGCCTGATTGGGTAACGCCCGCCGCACCCGATCGTGCATCCCTTTCGAAAGGCGACACAGTAGCAACAGCAGCAGCTACAGTAATAGCACCGGCATCCTTCCCTCGAAATGGTCTCTCTATCAACCAAAGGGAGCGAAAGAAGTCTAGGTGATGACCATTGCGTTTCAGTTACGTTACGCACGCTCAACAACAGCAGCCCGTCCGAAAGCGAGAAGATAGAAAAGAAAAGAGGAAGGAAATTGCAAGCAATTGTTTGCGCGATCGCTCTCACTTTTAGTAAAAAGAGTGAGAGAAAAGTTCCACAAGTGGCACCAGCGCACGCACAAAGCGACCAACAGCAGCAGCAGCAATATCCTCTTTTTTTTTCCTAAGATGAGACGTTATCAATGCGTTCCACACGCGCACCGTCACGAAACCCTTCCTGCGAAAAGAAACTCGTGTCGCGAGCAATTCCTTCTTACACGCTCAAACCCGTATTTCTCAACCAACCGGCAGCAACTGAAACCGTAAAAGCGGCCGGCAGTAGTAACAGCAGAAGCAGCAACAATTTGGCAACTTGAGCAGCCCAATCCATTTCCAAACGAGCAGAGTTATTGCAAGTTCGGTAGAGGGAGAACGCTGCAACTGCTACTGCTGCTGCTGCTACAACCACCTAAACCAGAATTTACGGAGACGGAAGCTACAGGCAACAGTCGAAACTCTATTTCCAAACGAGCAGAGTTATTGCAAGTTCGGTAGAGGGAGAGACGACTGCAACATCGGCCACAAAACCAGCAACATTATCAGCTGAAGCTAGCGAAGCAACAGACACTACATCTCAACAGCTGCAGCTTTAGACGTCGCTCAACATTTCCAAACCGCATTGTGATTGAGGTTTCGGTAGAGGTTGAAACGACTGCTGCTGAGAGGTAGTGACTGATGAACGCGCGGCAGCAGCTGAAGAAGCGGCCAAAATGAAAACTCCATTTCCAAACGAGCAGAGTTATTGCAAGTTCGGTAGAGGGAGTTTTCGCAGCGGAGGCAGCTGTGTCAGCAGCTGAAGAAACGACCAGGAGAGCAGCTGATTAAGCCGCCGAAGAAACTCCATTTCCAAACGAGCAGAGTTATTGCAAGTTCGGTAGAGGAAGAATCGACGGACGGACGGACGGATAGCTGCTCTGCCGGACGCTCCCGCTGCTGAAACAGCTACGTGTTCCACTTTTCCGACCCAAGCTTCGTTAAATTGGGTCGGTAAAGGGAACTACCGCAGCATCGGCTGAGAAAACGAGAAGAGCGCGTGCGAAGCGACTTGGAATCAGAGTTTTTTTCATGATTTCACAAGGAATCGCGATCGTCATGTCGCGGACGAGGGAGATACTTTTTATTTTAACCTTCGAGAAGGTGTAAAATAATAATGCTGCTTTTCTTCTCTACCCTCGAGCCGCTACGTACTTAAGACGACGCTAAGGCTATGAGCACATCCGCGCACTCGGCGCCCCGCGAACGTCCAAGGACTCGAATATGCAACGAAAAGCTTTTCCCTACAGGACGTACAGGGAGACAGTTGAGTTGACAGCAATGCCAGGCGATCATCGAGAACGTCAGAAAAAATTTAAGGGATAATAATATCTGGGTGATAAAGCGCAGGAGTTCGGGATTATTACGTTTGGAGAAGGACCGCTTAAGCCGCAGGCTCGGAAACCAATTTTGTAAAACATCCCCACGGCGGGAGTTTTATATATAGGGGGTTTCTTCCTCTGCGTTAAGCTAGGGGCTTCCGTACTCCATGTCGAACAATCCCGTCATCCTTTATTGACATTCCGCCACGAGAAGGAGACACATTGGTTAGCCTTCCACTCAACTAGTATGCGACCCCGGCAACTATCCTCAACGCCGCAGCGACAAAAACGGCGATGAGGTGTGGTCCTAGTTGAGCTTCTTGCCACCAATAGCGCTCATTCACGTGCCACCCAGTAAATATCACCGAGGTGAGGCGGGGAGCAATAAATAGCATATTCTGGGAAACGACCTCATAGACCTCCGCGCTAGTCGTTTCGCGCGGAGTCGATCAAGTTTCACCAGCACTAAATACGCCCACACCGGGGATCCTCACCACCGGCCCAACGATCTACGCTTCTTTCGCCAAGCCTCAACGCCTATAATACGTCCAGGGTACTTAGTCTCTTAACGTGAGTGATTCGAGAGAATGACAATGAGACGGAACGCTATCGTGACGAAACATCCCCTGGCGAGACATTTGTGCACTCTTATGGCTTTGCCAAATTGGAAGTGTCGCTCCTAACCAGGTTCCTTAACGCCCTACACACGCCCGAAACAGAGGTCTTGTAGTAAAAACCGACACTTGCCCAGGAGTGCCTCTCCGGGAAAAGAATGCGATTTTTGAGTTTTTCTTTCCGGCAACTTATGAGCGTTACTCTTAGTGCAACTAAAAAAAAGAGATAACGTCCAAAATAAAGAAAAAACTCGCTGAATGAGGTGGTGGTAAGAACCCCAAGACCGAAGCCGATTCGACCACTGCTAAAAAATAGCGTCTTGGAAAGTCCTTACTCCGTGCCCCAAACACGCATTCCTCTCAAGGTGGAGAGGCGCAATGTGCGTTCGACCTGTCGACATTGAAGTCACTTGCAAGACGGGTTAATTCCGCATATTGCAACGGTCTTCGTCGACCCACGAGCCTAGTGATCCCCTACCACGAGTTGTTTATTTGTTTTATCCCATATTTTCTCCGTTTTTCAGTTAAGAGGCAAAAGGAAGAGGAAAGGGAAGATAGCCGCCTTCGTACCAGCTGCATTAACCATACTGATGGATACTTCGGGAAAAGAAAGTCTCAACCGGGGGGCGAATAAGAAAGCTTTATCTCTCGTGAAAGCAAACAGCAAATTAAACCAGCACAAGTAGCGACAGCGGAACCGGCCGAAACTCTATTTCCAAACAGCCATTGTTATTGGAGTTCGGTAGAGGGAGAGACGACGCGGCACCGCCCAGGCAACAAATGTCACTACTAAAGCCTGAAAGCAGCAGTAGCAGTACTAGCGCACGAACTACTACATTTCCAAACAAACCATTGTTATTGGAGTTCGGTAGAGGTAGGAGAGCGATGACTAGACTGCTCCTGCTGCTGCTGCTGCTGCAGCAGGCGACTGGTATCAACATTTGTGATGATATGTTTGCTTTCATTTTCTGCACGCACCAGCTACGGACGGCAGCCCAGCAACAGTAAGTCTTAACTCTATTTCCAAACCACCAGAGTTAGTGAGGGTTCGGTAGAGGGAGTTTTCGACTTTTCCTGCCGGCGCAGCTTAGGTACTACAGAGAAATAAAGGACGATACCACCGGGACTTTGAAGATTGATTAGCTGCGTGCGTAGCTCAGATTACTTTGCCTGCGACTGTCTCTTTCATTCATTCATTCGGTACCTATTCGGCAACATCGCGATAAACGATCTCGGTCCAGGATGCCAATTCCCTACCCCCCCTTAACTAGAGCTGCCCGCATCTAGTTAAAGGGATCGAGAGGAATCTGAGGTAAAATCCCCTGCGTTGAAAAACGTTTAGCGCCTAAGCATCGAACGAAGGAGAAGAAAGAGAAAAGCAATCTAAGCGCGCGCAGAGCAGCACTAGCAATCTACAAATCCGCGAATGGCAAAACCTTTACACCCTGAGCAGAACCAGCACAAGTAGCAGCACTTGCTGCGAGAGCGGAACCGGCCGAAACTCTATTTCCAAACAGCCATTGTTATTGGAGTTCGGTAGAGGGAGAGACGACGCAGCACCGCCCAGGCAACAAATGTCACTACTAAAGCCTGAAAGCAGCAGCAGCAGCAGTAGCAGTACTAGCGCACGACCTACTACATTTCCAAACAAACCATTGTTATTGGAGTTCGGTAGAGGTAGGAGAGCGATGACTAGACTGCTCCTGCTGCTGCTGCTGGAGCAGGTGACTGGTATATACACACACACACAGA
>JABUQX010134222.1:20000-23495 GCA_015478945.1 Trachelipus rathkii | reverse complement strand
TAATGAATAATATAATAATATAATAATACATAATAAAAAATAATAATAATTATAATAATAAAACTACTTGTTTTAAGGATTTAAAAACAGATGTTAAAGTAATTGACAAGGAGTAATAAAATCTCGTTTACCCTTCTCATGTGTCAAAAGGTATCGGCGGTACAAAGTTAATAAATCTCGTCACCCTTCACATGTGTCAAAAGATTGTTAAGGATTAATGAGTCATTCTTTCGGAATTTCATTTGGCTGTCCGTGGATGGCCATAAGCAAATTGCAGTTCTTCTATTTGGCTATCCTTGAGCGTAACAAGATTACGTAATGTTTTAGGTGTCTGGTAGAGAGCAATTTACCTACCAATGTTCTAGTTGGGGACCTGCAGGCAAAGTGATCGCACGCGTTATTGGTGTTATAATAATAATAATAATAATAATTAATAATAATTAATAATAATAATAATAATTAATAATAATAATAATAATAATAATAATTAATAATAAAATAATTAATAATAATGAATAATAATAATAATAATTAATAATATAATATATAATAATAATAATAATAATAATAATAATAATAATATGAGCGGTTGTTGTGTATGGTAAAGATTGAGGATTGTTATGCTGAGACGTCTGCCTTGGGTAAGTTGAAACTTCTAATTTTAGTTACCCTGTTAATGAATGCTGTATGTCAGTTAGGCTAGGATGAGATATATTTTGGTTTAGTTTTCAATATTACAATGTTAATGTAAAATTAACATTAATATTTTAGAGATATGTTTGAAAAAAGTGTTGTATATTTTCATTTAACTTGCCGTGAAACAACATCTAAACCAACAACAACAACAACAACAGCAACAAATACACCAACAATAAACGACAACAACAACAAAAAGACAAAACAACAACAACCAAAACAACAACAACAACAACAGCCAACACCAACAACATTTCAACAACAACAACATCAACAACTGCAACAAATGCAACAAAACAAAACACGACATTTTTCAACAACAATAACTTACAGCAAAGAATTTTTATTTCCTATGTTCTGCTATTCAAAATATGACATGAATCAATAGACCTACAGATCAATAGATCAAATAATTACGAATGGGTAGGATCATGGAGCGGCGGCTAGAGGATAGAGTGGGTGGTTGATATTAACTTGAATACTGATACTAGCTTTAGCGGGTATTTAATAAAAATGCAAATTTTTTAAGTTAGAAACATTTAATAAAAAAGAATAATTTTTTTAGTATTAAAACAAAATGTTTAAAGGAAAACAAAAAAAACAAAATAAAATAAGTTTTTTGTGTTATGTCTATACAAAAAAAGATACTTATAATATGGACTTGAATCAATAGGATCAAATAGATCAATAGAACCAATAGATCAATATAGACAATAGATTCAATAGTCATGGGATGGGTGGAGGGTTATGGATGAAGTTTTTGATTTACTGATTTACTGATTTACTGTTGTAGGGTATGTAGGGTATGTAAAAGATAACAATTTTAATAAAAAAAATTATGACTACTTGAATCAATAGATCAATAGATCAATAAATCAATAGATCACGGAATGGATAGGAGGGAATAGAGTAAGGTGGTTTTTGATTAACTGATTTACTGATTTACTGCTTATAGGGTGTATGTAAAAACATTTAAACAATTTAATAAAAAATATGACTTTAATCAATCAATAGATCAATAGATCAAATAGATCAATAGATCAATAATCATAGAAGTAGGAGGGTGGCTGGAGCGGCAGTTTGAAATTTACTGCAATTTGCTGATTTACTTGCTTTACTGAATTTACTGATTTACAGCTCTTTACTGGGTGGTTTGATTTACTTGATTTACTGCTTTAACTTGATTTACTGATTTTACTGATTTTTACTGCTTTAGGGTATGTAAAACATAACAATTTTAATTAAAAAATAGACTTTGAGTCAATTAAGAGTCAAAGATCAATAGATTCCAATAGATCACGAAATTGGAGGAGGATTAGAGAGGTTAATTTGATTTAACTGATTTACTGATTTACTGCTTTATGGTATGTTATAAATACAAATTTTTTTTAAGTTGTTATAAACATTAAAAAGAAAAAGTTTTTTTTGTTTTGTCTATACAAAATATGACTTTAAAATCAATAGATCAAAGATCAATAATATCAATAGATTCAACTATAATCAATAGATCACAGATCTGTTAGCTGAGGGTAGTTTGATTTTTACTGCAATCCTGATTTACTGTTTAGGGGTATGTAAAACAATTTTTTTTACGTTAATAAATGTTTGAAGACTTTGTAAAATTGTAGATTAAAAACAAAAAAAAAGGTTTTAAAGAAATTTTAAAAATTTAAATAAAAATAAAAGTTTTTTAAAAAAACAAAAGGTTTTAAAGAAATAAAATTAATAAACAAAAGTTTTTAAAAACAAAAAGGTTTTTAAATGAAATAGAAATTAAAAATAAATAAAAGTTTTTTAAAAACAAAAAGTTAAAGAAAAAATTTTTTAAAAAAAAGTAAAAGGTTTTTTTAAAAACAAAAAAGTTTTAAGGAATTTAAAATTAAAACTAAGCAAAGAATGTGAATACCGTAAGGCTATTAAAGGAATGAGGTAACAAATATTAGAAATGCAACCAAACACATCGCTATACTGATTTGTTAAAATAATATTTACCTCATCGAGCTCGTCATTGTTCGTTCTGGCATGCGTTGTTAGTTACTTGTTACTGTTGTTTAAGTATTGAACCTTTGTTAATGTTGACTGTTTATTCTTTCTTAAGCTGTGTTAGGTTTCGTGTTATGTTATATTCTTGCTTCAAGACTATGATTATGCTTAGCCTTTGTTAAGCAAAAACTTGTTACGTTTGCTATATTTCGTTGATCAGTATTGTAATTAGGCACGATTATGGCAAATATCACCATGTTAATGCGAAAATAGTAATTGATATGTTTTCGAGATATGTTTTTTGAAACGTGGTGAAAGGCCCACGTTTTTTATCAACGGTAGTTTACTTTACTGTTGTTAAGTATGGAACTTTGTTTTATGTATAGGCGTAATTATTCATGCATAAGTATGTTAGGTTTTTTGCAGCTGTTTGTTATATTTCTTAGGTTAGGGTGATGGATATGTGTAGCTTTATTGATGGTGAAATCTTATTGCTGCTTTAGCGTATTTCGTTCGTAGGTAGCTATGAATGTAGGTTTAGGGTATGATTAAATTTTTGCTTAATGGTACTTTGTTAATATCTACAACCGAGAGAGAGTCCTTGTGCCAGAGATTTATGAGAACCCCAAAAAGTTTGTATCTGGTGTTGAGTAGGCTACGCCTCTGTATGCAGGCGTTTAGTTACTTGTCTCGTTGTTAAGAATGGAACTTTGTTAATGTGGACTACTTTATTCTTTATAACGGATGTCTTAGCGTCGTCGTTGTACATTATTTCGTAGTTTCAGTTTGATGTGCCTATGTTTGGCCTGCTAATGA
>JABUQX010134222.1:0-15000 GCA_015478945.1 Trachelipus rathkii | reverse complement strand
ACCTCTTTGCGACAGAAAAAAGGAAAGAAACGAAGGCAGAAAAATTAAAACAGACGTAAGAATGGAAAAATAAAAAAGGAATAAAATTTTATTAATTTACATTTGCTACCCTTAGTTTCTCTAGTCTTTTCTGCAGCTAAGATGTTCCACACATTCTAAAAATACCAAACTCATATAAAACACACACTATAATCCAGCCTCCTACAGACTCGCATCACTCTTCTCCACAACACTTCCAAAGTATTTGAAAAATTAATCTTTATCAGAATCTCGACCCCACATCCCATGTCAGACTTATAACGACTTCCGACAAAAAAGGTCTACCACTAGACTTCTTAGTGAATTCACCAAACAAATCTTAACGGGCTTCAACCAGATCTCCCCCACCCCTTCATAAACTTCTTGTAGGTGTAGATGACAATAAGGGATTTGATACAGTTGCACGTCACCTCTTAATTGACAAAGCCCGCCCTAAGCACAAATCTACCTATCAAAGACAAAAAAAAAATTAAAATAAACTTCCTCAATTGGTCGCACAACCCGTTCATTCAAGTTATATAAAAGAGATTTCCAATGAGTCATTCTCTCACCTTCACTTCGTGCACGTTCCACCTTAAATTACATTCCCTCACGTAAAAATCAATAGTTCTGCCATCGACCGAACTAAAGTCCATCTATGCATAACGCAACATAAGAACTACATTAATTCATAAACCAATGTGAACAATGCCTAATAATACATAAAATGACTGCCTTATCTCAAAAAAATCATATATTATTCTACTCACCCAGAACAGAAGAGAATCAAACTCTTACTCAACAATATACCTAACAAACAATATAGACTTCTTCGCAACAAACATTCCACCAACTTAGGTTTAACCTTCGATACCCACATGCCATTCACGCCGCACATTACCAATAATACGTAAAGATCGCATATATATAATATATATATATATATAATATATATAATATATAATACTAATATATATATATATATATATAGAGATATATATATTATATATATATATATATTATATATATATTATATATATTATATTATATATATATATACTAAATGCACTAAAAACACTGACTGGAACAAACTTTGACCAACAAAAACTCTCGTAATATTCTACAGACAATATATCCGCTCCCCCCTAAATTACGTATCGCTTGCTTGGGCCCCTATAATAATAATAATAATATCACAATCACAAACTAGAAACCATTCCAAAGAAAGCACTAAGGGAAAAAAACATCTACGAACTGAAAAAAAATCTTTTCCCTAAAGACTTCCCTCTCAATTAATTACAAAATAAATTCTCCACAGACCACCTTTCTACATTAAGCATTCCAACAGCCCTCCGCACCAAGAAGAAAGAAAAATAAACCACCATCATACTCTAATATTTACAATACTTCTCCCACCACTCCACATCAAAACACTCCCATAGCTAGACACATCCATAAATAGCCCTAAGAGCAATCTCTTCATACAAAAAAAAACAACACTATACTTCAAACACATTCCCCAGAAATCTCACCTACAGAAAAAAAACTATATCGTAAAGCTGGTGTAAAGTTGTCTCTACATCGCTCTGACATCACTCTTCACATCAAGAAAACAAGTTTAGAAAATATAAATATATCACTCTCCCCCAATTATCAAAGATGACTCTTCCGACTTTGTACTACACAGTACATCTTTTTTTAAATAGTACAGCAGGGACAATTTTTCAACTACCCAGCTTTCGCTCCATCATTTTAAAATTGCCTGGCTTGACCCAGCTGCGTCACTCTCTAGCTCTATTAAAATTTATGAAATCATAAATTTTGGGTTGTAAAATTCATGAGTATATATGGAAATTGAAGTCTTGTTACTGGTTTCACCCAAAATCTTAATTCTCCAGGCTCTCCTCGGATTTACACCCTTTGCTAATAAGAAGTACAAAGTTACATCAAGGTTTGGATTACATATGACTAGAATGGAAGTTTCATATACAATACCGTTATAATGCGAATGCAGTTTCATGAAGACGACGGTTGAAAACCTAAGTTAGCTTTTATTTCTTTAGGTAGAATAGGAGTCATAACCGATATAGAAATTAGGTAGGTTCAGCGGAAACTATCTTACAGAATCAGAAGAGGTGTAGCCGTTCATTATGAAGTAGAAGTCGAAACCGTTAATTTTATAATAACTCATCATCATTCATAAATATTTTAAACATAAAGGTAGGAATCGCAACTTTCTCCATTCTCAGTAGAATGGGATGACTTCAATAGATGCAAAGATATGATAATTTTAATTACTTATTTCATTTAAAATAGTTGATTTTCAACCTTTTCAAAAATGAATACCACCCAAATAAACACGAACGTTTTTCAGTACTAACAGTTACGCAAAACTATAATTTGATCATTAAATCATTAATTTTACAATCCTTCGTTGTTTAGGAAAATTTATAATTATACATTTAACTGGCTTCAGATTTTTTTCCATTCTTAATAAGAAAGATCAACAAAAATATTCAATATTTACTGAAGTAGAAAATATATTAACCGATTTTCAAGTGAAACCCATTTCTAAACAGCTGGTTTAATTTACATGCATAGAAAATTATCTGTCTTAATAATCAATAATTATTATCTTTATTAGCAAGGAGGAGGTAATGGGTAGAGTGAGAAAGTTGAAAAGTGGTAAATCTGCAGGTATAGATGAAATTATTGGTGAAATGATCAAGAACGGAGGCGAGATGGTGATTGATTGGATCTGGAATTTGTGTAATAAAGGGTTTATGGAGGGTATAGTTCCGAGGGATTGGAGGAGAGCAGTAATAGTACCCTTATATAAGGGTAAGGGAGATAAAGGGAACTGTAGAAATTAAAGGAGAATTAGTTTATTGAGTGTTGTAGTGAAGATTTATGCTGGTATTTTGGTTGAAAGAGTGCGTCGAGTGACTGAAGGACTCATTGGTGAAGAACAAGGTGTGTTTAGGAGTGGTAGAGGAGGTGTGGATAAAATCTTTACATTGAAACAAATGATTGAGAAAATGAGGGAGAAGAATGAATTGTATTTAGGTTTTATGGATTTGCAACAGGCGTATGATAGGGTTAATAGGGAAGCTCTAAGGCAGGTGTTAAAGATATATGGTGTTGGTGGTAGGCTTCTGAGTGGAATCAAAAGTATGTATGACATAGTGAGGCGTGTGTAAGAATAAATGTTATCAAAAGTGATTGGTTTAGTATTAATAGTGGAGTGAGGCAGGGTTGTGTTATGTCTCCTTGGTTATTCAATTTGTATATGGATGGGGTTATCACAAGAAAAGGCGCTTTTCAGTTGCATTCAGCGGCATGTAAGTCGTCATTCATCTTGGCTATGATATTGATCGTGAAGTTCTCTGTGATGTTAGAGTCAGTTGTAAATGCTCTCCAATCCAAGACCTTCCATATCGTTAAAACCTCGCAACACATTCAAACATATTGTGGAAATGGTTAGGATTCATCGGAAAGATGAGAAAAAAACCCACGATTAAGTGTTATTAAGTGCTAATCATCGCGAGCAACTGGGACTTGATCTGAATATACCACGAATTTTTAGTAGGCAGCAGCACCGCACCACCGCAGCAACCATCCAGCAACAAATACTACGGAGTTCTTGAGAAGATCCTTAATAACTCCGTATCTAGATTCTATAACCTCTTCTTTGGAATTACGGTTTTCTACTGAAAATACACCTACTTATGCATTGACATATCTACATCCTTTCACATGCTACTCAAAAGAATCGATGAATTAAAGAAAAAGACAGCTTCATTTTATTAGTTTCTACCACTTAGAAGGCATAGAAGAAGAGCTAGAACTTTGGTAAAAAATTGGAAGGACAAGAAAACTTGAGTAGTGCCTATACGATAACGTCAACAATATTTCCATACTTCTTATTACCGCTCTTAAAACAGAATGATCATGCGACCTCCTTTCCTCTTTCCCGCTTCCGCATCGATAAAGCTGTGATGGGAACCTAACTCGACCAGGCCATTGGCACGACCGAGAATACAGTAGAAGACTCTTTCTAATCTGCGAAAGGATCAAACCTTGGTGCGAAAACAGTACTATGAAAGACGAACAGGTTAAAACGGACTGGTTATGCAATAGAGAGGACACAGAAATATTGTGTTTGACAATTATGATTATTATTATTGAAACAGAGTATATAAATTTGACGCGTTGAACCCAAGGAAATTACTTCTTTAATAATATCAATTTGCAACTGCTCTATATTGTGAATTTCCATCATTATGCATTGTTGATATTTGAATATTCTATTGTTTTGATAAAATAAATTTTATTAATATTAATTATCTTTTAATTATCCATACAAATGTTTTCCAGTTTTATATCTTTTATATATATTATATATATATATATAATATATATATATAATAATAAATAAATATAAATATATATAATTATTATATATATATATATATATATATATATATATTATATAATATATAATTATATATATATTATATATATATATATATATATAATACATATATATATATAAGATATATATATATAATAACTATATATATATAATATATAATTATAATATATATAATATATATATGAGATAATAATAATATATACTATATTAATATATATAAACTTATATATTATATACTTATATATATATATATATATATTATATATATATTATATATATCTATATATATATATATGTAATATATATATAATAATATATATATATATATATAATATATAGTATAATATATATATAATATATATTATATATACTAAATAATAATATATATATATATAAAGCTACTAAAATTTTAAGCTGCCCCCCCCTAGCTTGGAAGTGGCAACCCCATATATACTATATATATATATTATATAGTATATATTATATATATATATTATATATAACATATATATATATATATAAAATATATATATATATATATATATATATATATAATATATATATATATATATAGATATATAAATATATGACCTTTTTCTGTTTCAACACAATGGTCGTTTTGATTTTTTTTTTTTTTTTTTTAATATATTGCACTATATGATTCCAACAAAGCGATTTTCAGTGGAACGGACATGATTAAAAAATATATAGGACCAGTTACGTTTTACGGATCCGTAACTTTTAAATTTTTTTCTTTTTATTTTTAACTAAAGAAATACCCAAGGGTAAACCGCAAAAATGGCAGAAGTCGGGGTCTCTCGGCCTTCCGGGGGAACGACAGGGTAAGACTATTTCCTCCCCTCCGGGAGGGTCTCCGGAACCCCCGCTCTTTTGGTATTTGGGTGTTGCCGGGGGTTTCTCCGCCCCTTCCCTACGGTATGAAAACCTCCCCCTCGTCTCCCGTACGCGCTTGAGCCCCTAATTTTTTTTTTTTTTTTTTTTTTTTTATTATTTTTTTTTTACATATTTGTAATAAGCTTTATACGCTGATTCCAAATATGTAATTGGTTTTTCTGTAAGTGTCGTACTTTTTGAGATATATAATTTATAAAAAAAAAAATGTTTTTTTTACATTTTTGTAATAAGCTTTATACGCTGATTCCAAATATGTAATTGGTTTTTCTGTAAGTGTCGTACTTTTTAGAATTTCATTTTTAAAAACAATATTTAACAAAAATTGTAATTTTTAAAAATATTAAAAATACTTCGAACTTTGAATCATGTCCGTTACACTGAATTCATTATTGGTAGCCTATAGTAGCAATATACTTAAAAAAAAATTAAAAAAAATTCAAAAACTACCATTTGGCTAAAACAGGAAAAGGGCCTATTATATATATAATATAATATATTTTAATATATATATATATATATATATATATATATATTATATATAATATATAGTATATATATATATATATATATATATATATATATATAATATATATATATATATACTATATATATATATATATATATATATATATATATATATATAAGCGTTAATCCGTTAATTAACTCGTTAATTTTTTTGTTAACTTTTAACGCTTTCGTTAATTTCGAAAAGAAGTAACGGACTATTAAAGAGTTAAAATTTTTTCCTACATCCGTTAATCGTTACTTTAATTTACGAGTTTAATAAATATTTTTTATCCGATTTTAAATTGTATTAGATTCGATCTCGATAACAAAACACCTTTTTTTTGTTTTTTAAAATTTCCTAAAACGCTCCTCGTCAATGGCTCAGAACATGTGTTATTGCTTACGCGGTTATATCCCGTTTAGAAATGGTTGACGTTTTTCTTTTGCTGTATTCTCATTTCTTATTGGTTGTGAAGAAAAAGAGATTATGACTGTTGCCCGTTCAATGAGTTATTAACTTCTTTCGTTAGTTACTTGAACCTGCCTCTTTTGCGACTAGTGAAAAAAATATAAAGAACTAGGCCTCATAAGCGCTGTAGTAATTTATAAAAAATATACATATTTTATTTAAATTTTATAGTTAAGACATATCCTATTATTTTTACAATAATATAGTACTCGGGTGTCCGTTAAAGAATGTCCCAGTTTCAATGCTTTATTATAACAGCGTAATATACAATATCAACAGCATATCATACATCAAAGTGAAGGTCATTTAACAGAGTTTTTCCTACATATGTTCAATATGTGCCCCCTTCATTATAGGGGATACATTCAGCCGATAATCCAATTCCTCCCAAACATTGGTTAACAGATCCGGAGTAATGGAAGGAACGGCATGTTCAATTCTGTGTTTCAACTCTGCGTATAATTGGCAGCCCCATAGGAAGAGATCGCATGGCGTTAAGTCCGGGGACCGGGGGGCCAGATATATAGAGCTCTGTCGTCTGAACCATTATGACCAACCCAACGATCTGGGAATATTAAGTCGTTCAACCACGCTCGCACTATCTGACTTCCATTGCTCGAGGGGCCTCCATTTGCTGCAAATAAAGTTTAACGGTTTATCCTCTAATAATTGTGGAAAGAGCCATTGTTGTAACATATCGAGATAGGCGACCCCTGTTACGGTTGCTTCTGCGAAAAAAGAAAGGTCCGTAGACCTAGCGTCGGGATATGGTGCAGAAAAAGTTTACCTTTGGGGAATCACGTGTTTTACAAGTTCATGCGGATTTTCAGACCCCCAGATACGAATATTATGGGGCATTCACCTTACCCCTCAGATGAAAGGTTGGACTCATCGCTAAAACCACTACACGATCTGAAGAAGGTCATCGTCATCGACCTAGACTGCACAGGCAAAAGTAAACCGTAGAGCATAGTCGTCGGGCTTTAAAGCATGTACAAACTGCAACCGGTATGCACGCATGTGGAAACGTTTTCCTTAACACCTTCAACACCGTCGTTTTTGGCACCTTTCAGTTCGTGACTTGCTCTCCGAACGGATTTCTTAGACTATGAAGGAACGGGGCCCTGATACGGTCCACATCCTGTACAATCACTTTGGGCCGTTCTGTACTTTTGCCTTTACAAAGACAACATCCATTAGTGGCAAATTGCCTATACCATCGCGAATGTTTTTGCCACATGGGGGGTCACATTGAACCGTAACGATACGCATGTTGGAATCTAAGTACAAGATTCCACACTTAGAAAATTTGTAGGACACAGAGCTTTACGCTCAGGACTCGCTATTGTCAGTATGTGGCGTACCCGCACTAGAGAAGACTACATCTGAATGCACGCATGCGCGTATGTCGACCTATCAGGAACTCGTTCTGGCGCAAGTGCATATTCGTGAAACTATGCCACTACTCTTCACCTTGATGTTTGATATGAGAGGATATTGTATATTATGTTTTTATAATAAAGCATTGTGAAACTTGGGATATTCTTTTACGTTACACCTGGTATTGAGTATTAATTAATAAGGTATTTACGCTTTGAAGTATTCTTCGGCAAGTGGCAAAAGACATCTGCTATTAGGTCAAAGCCTAATTAATTTGTATGATAAGCTTAATATCATTATTAAGATTGTTAGGGAAATTATTATAATAAAAGAAAATTAAACAACAAATTATTACTATTCCTACATATTGTGAAGACGGTTAACGTTAACGAATTTAACGTTAACTTCCGCTACATTCTTTACGAATAAACGCTTTAATGATTAACGTCGATTATATTTTTTGTTAACGATTAAAAATTAACGACGTTAACTTTTTCATTAACGGTGTCAACCTTGTATAGTATAATATATAATAATATATATATATATATATATAAATATATATAATATATATATATATATATATATATATATATATATAATATATATATATATATAATATTAATATATATATATATATATAATTATATATATATATATATATATATATATATATAGAAACGGAATTAAGCGTGTGTTTCACAAAGTACATAAATTTTTTTTGGCAGCACTACAACACGAGCTTTATGACAAAGCCATGCTAAATCGCCCACTGATGATATCTAACGTTTTCTACGAGAAATAACCCTACAAAAATTGATTTTGATAAAAGTAAAAGAAAAACTTGTGTTGCAATTAAAAGCTTCACAGCAAATCATAATTATTTATTTACACTATAGTAAAAGGGCCTAACTTATACTATATATATATATATATATTTATATAATATATAAATATATATATAAATATATATATTTATAGTATATAATATATATATTATATATATATATATATACTATATATATATATATATACATAAATTCCATAAAGGGGCCAGAGAGTAATTCTCGAAAGATTAGACTACGGAAAAACAATACATATTGCAATCAGCGTATAATAAGAACTTATTATATGTAAAGTCGTTTTATGGTTTAAAAATAACGAACACCCTAGAGTAGACCCGCATAGATATCAGGAGTCTGGGTCTCTCCATATATATATATAACTATATTATATATATATATATATTATATTATATATTATATATACTATAATTACTATAATATATATATAATATATATAATATAATTATATATATTAATATATATATATACAACAGTCCGTAGCCTTATATATATATATTATACTATATATATATATATATAGATAGTATATATATATAATATATTATATAATATATATTATATATATAATATAGATATATATATATATATATATATATATAACAACTTATTTTTAGCCTTTATATATATATATAATATTATATATAGTGGTGAGTAGTAGTGTATATATATAATATATATATATATATAATTATACTATTTATATATATATATAGATATATATATATATTTATATATATGTATACTATATATACTATATATATATATATATATATAATATATATATATATATGATTATATACATAATATAGGTATATGTAATATATAATATATATATAGTATATTTTAGTATGTAATATATATATATATATATATATATATATATATTAATATAAGATACTATAAGTAGTATTATATATATATATATATACATAGTATATATAAAAAGATATATATTAATATATATATATCTATATATATTAAGTATATATAATATAATATATATATCAATATATATATACAATATATATACTATACGTGTAGTTGGGGGAGTAATATATATAATAATACTATATATATATATATATAGTATATATATATATATATATATATACTATATAATATAATAATAATATATATTATATATATATATACCATATAATTTATAAGATATATATATATATTATATATATAATATATTATATATATATATGTATTATTATATATGATATATTAAGTATAGTTATAATAATTAATTTATCTTATTATAGCCTAGTATTCAGTTTAATAAATCTAAATCCTTACATAATATTAGTATATTTATATACATCTAATATACTATAATTATATATCATATTATATAATAGTATATAATATATATATTATTACTATATATATTACTATATATATATATTATATAATATAATAATATAGTATATATATATTATATATAATATATATATATATACCTCTATTGGTTGAGTATTGTTGGAAATATATATTATTAATTATTATCTGTGGTGAAAAGTCTCTGGCCAGATTACCTAATGCTAAATATCAGACCACCAATCTAACATCGACATTCTCAATAATTAGATATGGATCACGTTTTTTTTTTTCTTTTTTTTTTTTTTTTTTTTTTTTGTTTTTTTTTTTTTTCTTTACTATAGGTGTGATTCGAACAAGTTAAACAAAGCTTTAAGTGTAATTGAGCCAAGCAACCGAGATTCAGGTCCAACTTGCCACACTGAGTTAGTTTGTTTTATTCTTAAAAATTTATGCTCAAAAATCCCAGGACGCCTCATCAGTCGCTTACCTATAGGCAGAATATTACAATTATAATCCGATGATTGTCTCACCATACCAAGTGAGGAAATTCGAAAGAAAGATACGAATTTCAGTAATAACTCCACGTGTAAATTTTAAATCTGGCCACTCGGTACAGTCTAGCACCACATAACTTAGCCCAGTATTAATGGAGGTAAATAGTTGAACTCTTTTAACCAAAGTGTACCAGATAATATATTTTTGTCGTGTGTATTTAGATGGGACAAATTCATTCAAAAAATTTCGGCCTAATTGTCCCTATTACAATGAGAAAGCAGTTAAGAGAAATTAATGTATGCAACAAACACATATCACTATCAACACTATCGACAAATCTAGGCCATATAGTTTTTCTTTATTGGATGGAACAGGGAACCAAAGAAGTTTCATTAGGTGTAGACTATAACAATCGGATGCGGACGCATACGGATAGCAGAATGTATACCTGCAATCACTAATATATATATATATATATATATATATATATATAATATATATATAATAATATATATATATAATAAATAATATATATATATATATTTATATATAATATATATATATATATCATATATATATAAATATATAATATATATAGTATATAATATTATAACAATAATATATAATATACTATATATAGTATATATAATATATAATATATATAATATATATATATATATATATATATATAAGTATATATATAATATATATATATATATATATATATATACTATATACTATTAATATATATATGCCAGCGTTATAATTGTCCGTCATGATGTATCTTAAAAACTATCCTAATGCTACAGTAAAAACGGAATTACATTGCTGGAATGCGTCCAATTTTAGTGCTGAAAATGTGTAAAAAAAAAATAAATAAAATAAAAAAAATATATATCTCAAAAACTACCATAGCTACACCGCGCAAAAAGGAATACATTCTTGGAATCCTGGTAAAAATATACACATAGAGAAAATGTAAAAAAAAAAAAATAAAAAAATTGTTAATAATTATAGATAATATGATTAAAAGGCCATTTACGAGACCTGTTTTTGATTTCTCGGTAAAAATAAATAGAACTTTCTATTAAATTTTGCATTTATACGGCACACTAGGGGGCTCGAGCTGACGGGGAAAACAGGGGGGGATGTTTCCATACCCCGATAGGGAGGGGGAGGAATCCCGCCGACACCCAAATCCAAAGGAACGGCGTTCCGGGAGACCCTCCCCTGAGGGGGGAAATACATCTAACCCGTATTCCCCGGAAGGCGAGACCCCGAACTCCTGACCACTCGGGGCAGATATACCCTTGGGTATCATTATAGCGAAAAAAAAAAAGCCAAATTTAATAGAAAGTCTAATTATTTTAACGAGAAACCGAAACAAAAAGGTCTCTAAATAGCCTATCTAATCAATATTACTATAATATTAACAATAATTTTTTAATTTTTTTTTTTTACATCTTTCCTAGTTCAAATTTTACCAACATTCCAAAAATGTATTCCTTTTTGCTGTGCTATTGTAGTTTTTGAGATAAATATAATAATAATATATATATATATACTATATATATATATCTACTATAATATATATACTATATAAAATATCATATATATATATATATATATATAATATATATGATATAATATCACTATATTTTAACATTACTTCAAACGCACTAAAGATTGACCAGCATTCCAGCAATTATTCCGTTTACTGTACGCATTAATAGTTTCTTTAAGATACAAATGACGCGACATCTAAAACGCTGACCATATACTAATAATATATATACTATATCATATATATATATATATATATTATATACTATATATATATATATATATATTATATATTTATATTATATATATATACTATATATATATTATATATTATATATATATTAGATATAAAATATATATATATATTAATAAAATATATAAGATATATATAATATATATAATAGTATATATATATATAATATATAGTATACTATATATATATATATAGAAAAAATAAATATAAAAAATGGGCAGGAAGGTGGCTGTGCAATTAAATCGTTGGTGGATAATAAAAGGACTAAGTCCTTGCAGTGCGCTCAGGGTCTTACAGTGAGGGTATGTGTTACCCTGTGTTAAATGTATAGTAGGGGACCTATGGTCTGAATAAAGGATATAGATCTCAAGTACAAGTGTTCAGATGGAACAATCTTAGAGGCATGTTAGGTGTGAGAAGAATTAGTTAAATATGAGGAATGATCGACTTAGAGAGTTGTCGATGTGGTTGTGAAGAAAGATAAATAGAGAGTATAAATGAAAGTACGTTGAGATATTTGGTCATTTATAAAAGGGTGATGATCGTCGGTTCGTAAGCGGATGAAATATAGTGGTGAGATGTGGAGATCGACTAGGCTGGAAAGACGCGAAGAAAAACTAGATGGGAGTCCAGATAAAAGGAATGCCTGGAGGAAAGAAATGGGAGTTTGGCAGAGGCGAGAAGAAAGGTGCATAATAGGAGTGAATTGAGGGGTTTTGTGAGTAGGTAAGGTTGTGATCAACCTTGGCAAAGGGATAAGCCCCACATTGACGAGATGCGATAGTGAGGTTTGTCGCGGTCCCGTGAACGCTCTAAGAGTGGAATTTTCTGACTGCGACGACAGTTCTCACTAATAGGTCCTAAAGAAGGGGGCGGCCAAGGTTTCTTGCATTTTCTGTTTGTACTTTTCTCTCTCCTCTTGTTCACCCAGCCTTTCTGTTGATCAAATATTCCTTTTTGTTCCTTAACAGTTCTTTCGCCACTCATCCTCATATCTGCCACCACCAATCTATGATCCACATCCAACGACACTCCTGGTATCACCATTACATTTCTTATCATTCTTTTATCTGATACTATCATATAGTCTTATTATCGATTTTTGATTTTCCAAATTGCTGGGTATATTGGTTCCACCTATATCTCGATAGCATGTTGCGGGACGCCTCATGTTTATAAAGGCTGTTCATAATCTTCATATACATCCTCATACAGTAAATCTATCAATCTTCCCTGCCAGCATTCCTCGTCTCTTACGTGCCCACATCCCAATACTCTCTCACTTCTCCCTTCTTTTCCCTCTGGCATTAAAATCTCTATCAGCCACTCTTTCTCCTTCTCCCCATATTCCCACTCCTCCTCCGATTATCTCATAAAAGCTATTTTTATCTTCTTCCGAATCGATTCCTTTTGTGGTGCGTATACTTGAAATATACTATATTTCTTCTGACCGATTTCAACACACACTCATTATTCTCGTGATTATAATTTTTAACCATTGAATATACGGTAGATTCTCGGCCCTTACCTTTCTTCTTTTATTTTTCCAATTCCAAATAGTGTTTCCTGATCCCTTTCCCTCGAACGTAACAGCGCTGTACATCTATAATTACCTTCTCCCAGCAGTTTAACCCTCCTCAGTGTTATAGAGCGACCTTGTTATCCCGTCCGTCTCGCTCCACGCTCTCGATTTTTTCCCCCTTATTCATTGTCTTTTTTTATTTTTTCCCCCGCCCCATTTCACCCAACAAATCTAAATCCTCCTCTACTTCATGAATGTCCACTATCTCCTCCTCCATTCTCTCCATAGGTGGCCTTACATGATAACCGCTAGACTACCATTATAATTTTTAATCGGTCGTTTTCCTAGTTCATAGTTCTTATCTTGCCGTGGGTCGTCTAAATTTTGTCTGCTTCCGAGCTGCTAATGCGAGTATTTCTAGCCCAACATCAATTTCGGGCAGCTTGGCTTGCTAGGCCTATCCTGCCCTAGCCATAGGCTTCTTTAGCCGAGACATCTTGATAGTATCGCTTGCCCGGGGTTGCACGACGGTGGAGCGCGAGAGCTTGCGACTCCCAATATATTACTATATAGTTATATATATTATATATATAGTAGTATATATCTATATATACCTATATATATACAGTACGTATATAATAATATAGTATATATATATAATATATATATATATCATATTATATATATAATATATATATCATATATATATTTATATATATATATAAACTATATATAATATATATATATATCATGTAGTTAGGTGATATTTGATTTAGAGCGACAACTATCATCGATCCATATCTCAAAAAAACTACAATAGCTACAGGGAAAAGGAATACATTTGTTGGAATCCTGGCAAAATTTATTGCGAAACTGTACAAAAAAAAAAAGAAAAAAAAATATAGAAAAAGACAAAAAAAAAATCATATCGTCAAAAACTACAATAGATACAGCGAAAAAGAATACATTTTGGAATCCTTGTAAAAATGTTAGTTAGGAAAATGTAAAAAAAAAAAAAAATAAATAAATAAATTAAATACAAAATATAAATATTGGCAATTTTTTTTTTAGAGCATGGTAATATTATAATAATATAATATTATAAATTATATATATTATATATATATATAATATATAACAAATTAGTATATATATATATATATATATATATTTTGGAGTCTATCTACACGGCAACGTGTAGGGGGCTCTACAGCCGACGGGGAACACGGGAGGACGTTTCCATACCCGTAG
>JABUQX010134221.1:0-15000 GCA_015478945.1 Trachelipus rathkii | reverse complement strand
CTTTGCAGACAACACAATACAAACAAAAAAGGCACTAAGATACAAGCAATTTCTTATTGGAAACTATTTTCTGCCTAAATTTAATAACTTTGGCACTATTCTGTTTGTCTAGACACTTATGTTTTGCTCAAATAAAATAAATAAATTTTAAAATATTTCTATTCTAATTTAAAAATAAGTTTCGCTACAGGAATTTACTTTAAAATTCAAATACAAATTGATATTACAACTAATCAAATCATATAATAATAAAAATAACAATCTATCCTCTTAACTACGCCCTCTCAGCTCTACTCTCAACCAATAACAATATTCCTACTACTAAATAAATATAACCTAATAACCTCTCACCCTCACACACACTAGCTATACTAACTATCACTACACATATAAATACATATCACTCAATATATATCATGCGATAGATGATGTGATAGTAGTGATAGTGAAAAATGTAGCTGCTAGCGTGTGTGTCGTGTCGCTCGCCTTCAGCCCCGGCACAATCTCATGAGGGGCATGCAGATAGTCGAGAAATTGATACTTGATAAATCGAGGAAAAACAATGAACGGTATATAGAGAGTTGTTGCTAAAAAAAAACACCAAACCAAACAAAACGCAACCAAACACAAAATCTGTGTAGAAGAAAGGGAGTAAACGAAGAAACAGGAGACAATAAATGACAAGTATGTTGATGATGGTTTAAGGATCAAAAAAGTTGATACGGCAATTGAATGTAGTCGAGTTTGTTTTGAAGCGGATGCTATGCCTCCGCTCCCCCGAGATGTTCCATTAGGAGACACCGACCGGCTCGGAGAGAACCAGCAAGAAAAAGATGCGAATTGCAGTCGAGTAAAGGACCTCGTCTGCAGGAGAGACCCATGTGAGATTTAGGCAGCGCGAGAAGAAAGCGTGATGATAGAGAGGGAAAATGGACAGGGTTTGGGAAAGTTGACGCGTATGGTATGTGGACCCACTGGGTCAGGGGATAACACCTACACTGCCGATTTACCATAGTGAGGATACGTCGTGGTCCCATGAAACTTTAGGGTGGATTTTGTTCTGACTGCGACGAAGCTTCCTACTAATATAACTAATGATTACAGAACTAGGGGGCGGTACTAAAGGCATGGCTTTTCTTTTCGACTTTTGTCATATTCTCTCTCCTACTGCTTTTCTTTTCATGACATTGTAACGGCCCCTTACCCCAGTCTTGGAGAAAAAGTGGATGCAAAAAAATGATATAATAATATATATATATATATATATATATGATATTAATAATATATAATAATATATAATATATAATATTAATATATATAATAGATAATAATAAATAATTAATATATATAATATAAAATAAATAATAATAAATATAATATATAATATAGTATATATATAGACCCTGTTATGTTTTAAGACCCCGTAGTGTGGGGTAGATTTTATAATTTTGATTTTATTTTATATTAAAAACAGTAATTATTGCGTAGATAATGAGATACTAACAAAATGAATTTCAGTGGTGATGACGACATGATTCAAAAAGTTCGAAATATTTTTAAATAATTATTTAAATCACCAATATAATATATTCAATAAAAAAAAAAATTATTTTTAAAAAATGAAATAAATCATTTAAAAAGTATGGCACTTACAGTCAAAGGTGGTCAAACATTTGGTATGAGTTTATTATACTCTTGAATACACGTAAAAAGAAAAGAAAACAAAAAATTTTTTTATTTTTCTAAATAAATATGGTCTTCAAAAAAAGTACGACACATGTAATAGGAATACTAACAAATAACATAATTTGGAAATCCAGCGCCACAAAAACTTTATATTAACCAATGTTAAAAGAAAAATTAACATAAAAAACTAGAAATTACAAAAAAAAAACAACAACAAAACAAAACATAGGGGGCTCCGAGACGACGAGGGAGACAGACGGGGCGGAAACAGTTTTCCATTAACCCCGATACGGGCCCAAGCAGGGGAGGGAGGCCACACCCGCAGCGCGACCCCAAATACCAAAGAGCAGAACGGGGTGTCGGAGACACATCCCGAGAGGGGGGGATCATAACCAGTACGCCCTGTCGTACCCCGGAAGGCACCGAGAGAACAGCCCGACTCCTAACATCATTTGCCACGCCCTTTACCCTTAGACGCTCTCTTTAGTATAAACCAAAAAACCAAACAACCAAAAAAATTAAGAACTGAGCGGACAGTCGTAAAACCACGATAAATAGCTCCAATATATATTCTATTGATCATCAGCTTTTTCACCTCTAACTCGTGACATGTACTAGGATCCAGCCATAACGACACTCATCACCTTAGACATCACAGTCAATCATAACAAAAAACAAACAAAAAAAAATTCAAACTGACGGAAAGCATCGTAAAAGATCAAATATAGTATCATAATACAATATTATATATTATAAATACACTTATACTATATATATATTCATAATATACTATAGGTATAACCTTAACTATACTCCATATCTCATCTACATAAGTACAGTAAATCACCATAAATATCATTCTATGAAAGTATCCCTAAAACATATATCTATATAGCTATTATAGATGGGACTCAGGCTAGGGAGATCAATAGTGTATGGACGAAATCCCCACCAAGTGAGGGAACCTATAGGAACCCAGTCAGCATTTCCGTCCTATGCGAATCCTAGAGATAGGCCACATAAGGGTATTGTTTTCATAATTTAAAGACACCCAACAAAATTTAGGCTCAAATACATATAAATACCTTAATAATTTACAAGGTATTCAAAGTAACCACCCAGCCCCTATAAGAAATATTGATAAATATATCAATTTTTTTTTAATTTAAAATTTTTTTTTTTTATATCATATATACGTCAATGCGTCTTATTAATTTCCATATTATTATTATATGTTGTATTCGCATTACTAAAATAATTAATTAATTGGAAACATAATCGTAACAACAAAATGTTTTAACCAAAGATACCGCAAGGGGAAGTGCAAATGGAATAGGTCAAAACGTACACATACTTATTCATCCAATCGGATATTAACAATTTACATCAGTTTCCAAACAAAACTTTAAAAAAAATTTAAACTCTCATAAAAAATAAAAAGTATCGATAAATGAGGAAGTAAAAAATAAATGTTTTAACTTATTATTAATTTTATGATTATTATTATTATTATTTATTAGTTTTATATTTTAGTTGTTATTGTAATTTTAATTAGTATTATTAATTATTAATTATTAATTATATTATTATTTATTATTATTCTTATAGTATAAATAAAATAAACAACAATTTATAGAATACAGAAATTTCCCAAGTTAATAATTGAACTAATTTTGACAAAGGAACCAGTATTATGGATATAGGCCTAATATAAACTCTTACCATAAAAATATTTGACAGTAAGCAAAACCTAATCAAAGCGACTAAATATAAAACATATATAAATATAAACTACATTAATAATATATAATAATAAGAATATTATAAATAAAATAATTATATAATATAAAATAAATAATTTATAATATAAAAAATATAATAATATAATAAAATATATATCTTTATTACTAATATTAAATAAAATACTGATAATATAAAGAATATATTTAACTAAAATACATATATGATTTATTACATATTCAACATAATATAAAAACATAATAAAAATATAAATATAATAAACTCATATATACTATAACCTACCTCAACCTAATCCCATAAAAACCCTTATATCCCATAAAATACCAACCAAAATATAGCGCCCTCTATGCGTTTATTTAAAGTAAATCATGTACAAACGAAATTCGAAATCCTCCTTTTCAACTCTACCACATAACAAAATCGATAATAAAAATCAATTGAATCATTAATACAATTAACTGCATTCATTTTATTTTTGTTAACAAAAAAAAAAAAAAAAAAATACGAATTATGGCCAAATAAAAACACATTGACTTAATGAACACAAATTTAAGTTATTCAAAAAGTAACAATTTTTCCCTCTTTTGATTTTAATAAAAATATCGGTAAATATATAATATTAAGATTCAAATGTTGCACATCAACAAAAACAATTGATTAAAATACAGGATTCATGATAGAAGTAAATAAGTTTAATGCAAACGATTTAACTACAAAAATCACAAGATACAAATTACATAATAATACTATAAAGACGAATAATATCATATAAATAATAATATATATAAATATATACATTAACATAATAATACCATTATATATACCCTATATATAACTATCCCATCCCATAAAATGAATCAAATCAAATCCCTATACTACTCACATCTTATAAAAATACTCACTAGTAAATAACTACTCAAAATATAACTCTCCTCTTTGTGTGATCAATAATGCTAAGCCAGTGTTTATTAGTAATAGATGGTGCATTAATTAATTTGATAATGAAGCAGTTCGTAGTTCCATGAAGCTAATAGCGGATGGCTCATAATAAATTTAGAGAAATAAAATATATAATAAAATAATGTACAGACGTCAGGCGGAAATGATGTTCTTCATTATTTAATATGTGAGCAGTAAAAAGAATTTAAATTACTTTGACATGAAGATGTACCTATGAAACTTATAAAGAAAATAAAAGAAAATATAAAAATCAGAAGAAAAGTTTCAAGGAGAACACTGTTGCTGAAATTATTTATAGCAAAAACACCGAAAGTTTGCGGAAACGTTTACTCAAGTCCCCAACAGAGGAGAGAGAGAAGAGAGAGAAGAGAGGAGAGATAGAGAGAAGAGAGGAGAGAGAGAAGAGAGAGAGAAGAGAGAGAGAAGAGAGAATCTTTCTTTGAACGAAATTAGAATTCAATCATTTACCACTTAATATTTAAAGAAAGAATGACGAAGGAATTATGATTTGGTTTACAATGATATAAGATTGTTACCTAGTGAATGGTTGTCAATCGTGGGATAATTATGAATATCTATATCAGATTTGGGGATAGGACAGGACCCTTACGAACATCAATATTAATATATATATATAAAATATATATAATATAATAATATAATTAATTAATACTAATAATATATAATAACTATATATAACATAATAATAACTTGATGAGTTAATCCCATTCAGAAGTCTACTACCAAAACCATAAATAAATAAAGATCCTACAACCAAAGTGGTCAATCTACAAATTTATCATAAAAAACCTTATATAATAACCACTCATCTAATCTAATATATATACGCACAATATAATACATATAAATAACTAAACAAATTTAAATAAACCAATATAAATAAAAATAAATAAATATAAAAATTATAATATACATAAATACAACTTTAAATGCCATTTACTACACTAATCCCATCTTCAGCCAATGTCTAAAATACTACATATAACTATAATATACAATAATAATATCACCCCCTAAGCTAATCATTTTACTCATATCCATAAAATATCCCCTCTCGCATACTAATATTCTATGCTCCTCTTCAATTTGAAAGATAAGTTCTAATAAACAACGACAAATTAACTAATTAAACTGTCAAGGCATCACTATTCGATGATCCCGAACCTGCATTAACATCATCAAGTAAAGCAGATTTATCCAACAGAGACTTGATTTTAAGATGCTTTACTAAGTACTCTGATTAAAACAGTTGATAAACCTCTAAAAATGACCCTTCCAAATCCCAGACCAATATAAATAGATAAATATATACATATATAATTATTATACTAATTATTATTATATAGTTTGAGTTGAACGTTTGTAGCGAAATACAATTGACTATTGATCGCCATAATTTAAATTGCAGGTAGTAAGGAGCGGGATGGGAGATGGGTGTGGTTAAAAAAAAACAAATTGGTGTTTCAAGCTGACATGGAAGTAAATCCAAATCAACAAAAAACCGATTGATGAAGATTTAGGAAAAAAAATGGCAGTTTTTGTGGAAATACAAAGAAAAAAAAGAACAAAACACAAACCCAAAAACACCGAACCCCCAACCACAAAAGATCAGCATCCTACAGCACCCACCCCCCACACACCACGCACCCAAGGGACTAACTACATCCTTTAACATACTAATAATATATACCCTACTACCTATATACCAACGCACCATATATTACGATTCACTAATATATAGAACTAACTAAATATAGTAGCCCATATATCTATACAGAAAGACCAGCCCACTCAAAACAAATGCAATAACTAGCATCAGGTTTATTACTGCACCTGTGGATATAAAGAATAAGCCAAACCAAAGAGATATAAATTCAATACAATTATAAGCTTCCGCTTGAGGACTGCTAGTCTCTTCTCCTTTGTTTTCTTTTTCACTGTTATTCGGCCAATTTTAGATTGTAGTTTGCAGAACACGTCTATGTCCTAATAAAGGGTGAATCAGCCCAATCTCTTTCTGGAAATTTTTGCAGGATATGGCCACATCCCAAACCATTTCCTATGGGGTAAGAAAAAATAGTATGATAACCAATAAATATAAATATATACTCCTTATAGGAGGTATTACAAAGGAACAAATTAATAATACCATTCTGTAATTCATTATAATCTATTAGGCTATAACACCGGTTATTTTCATTATCGCAGACAACAACACAACATATACAAAACAAATTCACACTATACCAACCATACTATACAAATACTGTTCTTATTTACTATTCTACACCCAAACTAATTAACCCCTCCGTAATACATTGATATTGGGAATGACGATTCCGTAATACATATCAACTCATAGCGAAGTATGAAGGTTCTAAAAACTACAAAACAGCATATATACTTAACAATATATAATAATATAATAACATAAACCAAAAAAAAAGAATAATACATAAAATATAATATAAAATAAATAAAAGTAACTAATAATATAAAATAAATAAATAAAAAAATACACATAAATAAAAAACAATATACTAAATAAATCCCACCTGATATAGCTCCCGAATTCAACTCCCTCATAAAACATCATAATACCATACCCTACTAAATACATAATAACCACAAATAATAACAACACTATATAATTATTATATATAACATCATACAATAGTGAAAATAAATATACAATAAACAAAATACACAATAAAATATCACATACTCTAACCAATATATATATGATATATCAAACATAACAAAAATAAAAAATTAAAATATACACAATAAATAATAATACTATTAATACTTAAAACACAAAACCAAAATATAATAACAATATACTCAACTTACTCAACAGAATATGGTATATACTAATATATGCGCTGTGTGTGTTATACTTGTGCGTGTCGAGCGGGTGTAATTTAGTTCGCCTCTCTCTCACATGTCACGCGAACCATAGTATTTCTATTATACATTGCAAAAACGTTTAGTGGTGCATGCCACTCACAAATCAAAACACTTGTTTTTAACACATTTCGTATAAAAATGCACAAGGTAAGGAATCAACTACTATATATATAAAAAATAAATTAATGAAAAATCTAAAACTTGTTTAAAGCATTGCTCTCTATAATATCTAAATATCTAAATAATATTACGATATATTGTTATACAGTAACTCATCCCCTAGCCCCCACATTAACTACCCACAAAATACTATAACAACTTCAAAAACCCCTACTCCACACCTATAATAAATCATTATATAAATAGATTCTATAATATCACAAATAACTAAAAAAATAATTTATCATTATTAGCCTTAAATGAGATAAATACTAATAAAAATAATACTCAATATATATATAAAATTAATAAATATTTGCAAGATGATAATACAAAAGGTTATAAAAGAGTTTGCTATAAAAAATAGTATAAATTATATATATATTATAATAGTATCTTAGAAATTAATATATAATAATAATACAAAAAAAAAAAAAAAAAAAAGAGAAAAAAACAAAAATCACCAAAAACAAACCCAAAAACCCAAAACAAAACGCAAAAACCCAACCCAGCCCCACAAACCACCCACCCCACCCAAAAAAAAAAAAAGACAAAAAACCCCCACAAAAAAAAAGGAAAAAAAAAACCAAAAAAAAAAAAAAACATTAAAAAAACAAAAAAAAAGAAAACAAAAAAACAAACAAAAAAAACAAACAAAAAAACCAAAACGAACAAACAAAACACAAACCAACACAAAAAAAACCAAAACAAAACACACAAAAATATACACTATATATATAAACTAATATAATATAATATCTATATAATACCAATATATAATATATATAATAGCTATATATATTATTTGAATGAAATAAAAGGTAAAGGAGTAGATAGTACTACTACTAAATATTATAATAATAATACTATAACCAATATTTAATATACAATAAATTTAAAAACAACAGCTTGATAATATACAATTATAAAAATAACAATATAAGTAACAACAAAGAATAACTCCTAAGGATACCGATAAAACACTAAATCTATAATATACCTACTACGGATCATCAATAACATAACACCTCACAATCTATATAACCTATACAACTATACTCCTAAGATATCAGCAACACAATATATAAAAATACATCTACTCCATTTAGGGATGCAACCCAACGGAAATCTCCCAAAGCAACCATGATGATATAGTGCTGTCTCAACCTTTTTAAAGGATTACCGGCAGCTGAGATCTATATATTTTTGTAAACCTTGTAACAAAACATAAAATACAGGTTTTCAGCGCCACCTAACTAAATCTAACGAATTACCACACCCTACTCATACTCATCTCATAATAAGATAACTACTCATATAATATAAATATTATATATATATATAATATTAATATATATAATATATATTACTAATATATAATTATATACTAAAAAATATAAAATATGATGAATGTGCATAATATAAAAACGCCAAACCTGAACAAAAGAATTAAAAGATTACTTATTAAAAATTTTATATAATAAAGGACATGTAGAATAAATATCAGCTCTATTAAATCTTAATCGCCCTTCTTCAATTAATCAAAATTTGATTAAAACATTAAAATGTTATACTATAACATCATAAATTATATGTCTCTCGTAAATGTCTTGCCACCCGCAGGTATAATGATTAGCACCACATACTTATCTAGCCGCAATTCACTATTTTAACTTTAGCGTATTTCTTTAAGCGCGGAAGGCACCCAGGGCTTGTGTTTATCTACATTCGACAGATTTAGAAAGAAAATGTTAATAGCAATCACAACTGTTTTACCTTAAATTAATGTAATTAAGATAATTAATGACTCTCAAATATTTAAGTTTCATATTAAATTCTTTTTCGACGATTGGCTATAAATTTAGAAAAAATATGTGAAGATATAAAATATTAAATATCGAGAGAAAAAAAAATGAAACTAACCATGACCTAGGACCCTAACCACTAAATAACTTCACTGTATCCTATAACCTAACCCTAACTTAACTTATACTAACCATAACCTAATCCTTACCTTATATTTTAACAATCATAAACCTAATTTTAAATTCATCGATCCGTCGCGTTTATTGCACAAACTTCTTTGAGTATATATATATAATATATATATAATAAATACATATAAAAATACTAATATATATAATATATATATAATAAATTATCATATAATAAATAATTTAAATATATATAATATCATTTTATATACGTATTCCAATGAATATCAATATATAAAAATTAATGCTTATTATATTATATTTACGAGATGCCAGATTTTTGTAAACAGGTCACGTGTCGCCGTTTTGCTCGGCTCGGACTCGCAATTTGGCGCTTTATTATAGCAACTTAACTCATATAAAAACATACCACAATATATATTTATATTATTTATACGTATACCTCAATATAAATCTTAATAATATCTATACATCTAATAAAAATCTTGATACTTATATATATAGAATAATTATAATATATAAATCGTAAATACATATATAAAACCTAATATATATATTTTAATTTTTATTTTGTAAGTTTAAATGGGCAAGAGCACACAGATGATCCGCACAGGTGCAGGGTGGCGTTGGTGATTAATAAGGGTTTAATCTTATCAACACCATTCATGAAATGCAATCTCTAGATAGAAAGGGGGTTTTCAGCCCTTGCTTACCGCGAAGAGAATCTTCATATGCACTCCGGAACGATGACTTTGCAAGATTTAGCCAGCTTCACAACCAAAGCTCTGTCACAATAAAAAACTCGATAGAATATAAAGTTTCCAAAAATTTGTATTGTTTTAAAAATCTCATTCAAATATTAAAGACAATGTTTTGCCAGAATATATTGTTGCCTCCATACTACAAATTATTAAACGTATTTACTTAAATTTAATTAAGTTTTAAAAATTAGAAATTTTTGCTATCATTAAACATATTTTTACATAGTTATTAAAACCAAACTTGAAACTAATACACATTCTTTCAATATTCAAAATTCAATATCTAGAGCGCTTTATTACTTAATTTTCTTGTACTTTCCAATAACACTCCAAATCTTTCTATATCTTCCCCAGTCTTCCCTCATTGATGTTCATCTTTTCGTTCCGGGGATCTGGTTTTACCCGCGTCTTTACTCGGATGACCGTCGAAATCATCATTAATAAAATCATATTATATAATATATAATTATATATAATATACTTAAAAACGTATATAAATCAATAGAAATATAAATTCTAAGAAAACATAAAATAAATAATAAAAAATCATAAAATATATTTTAATATATAAATTATTTAAAATCAAATTTAAAATACATTAGAAGTATTAAATTATATAATTATATATGATATATTATAAAGTAATAATAAAAACATATCAATAAAAACGATATTGTATTTGTATATAAAAATAATTACGAATTTAGAGCGTTTGAAAATACGATTGTTCCTTGACCAAAAATAATAAGCAAATATAAAAATTATATTCATAGAATATAATATACAATATATAAATAATAATGTTCAAACACATTCATATGTACTAGCCAAATGCAATTGAACCTCTATACTGACGAATTAACTAATTTTAAAGCTTTTAGAACCAAATGCACTCTTCGTATTCGATCAGTGACTCTGGCTTAACCAAAATATAACTAAGGCAGTTGGATACGTAGAATACAGAAAAACATTTCTGCTTGATAGAGTTACGTGCTTAAAGTTGTGTACTTGTAAGACAAAATTGCTTGAAGTGTGAGATACATATTTCATGAATTAATGGGCTGTGAAATGAAAGGGTCAAAGACCGAATTTGCTGAACGTAAGGTAACTCATCAGATAAAATATCATACACTGCGACTCGTGGTGACCCCAAATAATAACAGCTCCGATTTCACATCTACCTCACTTCCTCTTAGTTTTCGAACTGACAGAATAATGGTAAGCCACACTATATTTACTCAATTTTATAATATTATTTATAGTCTTAACTTACTTTATCACATGATTACCGAATGATTGTATAATATAACCCCGTACCAGTTATATTGCGCACCACAATGTCCAGTTTTTATCTCTGGCGGACAATACTGAAGTCAGCAAATATACCGAATCTAGTAAAAGAATATTCAGCGTTCACTAGTATTCACACCTCTATAAATTTATCAAATAAATGTTTATACAAATAAAAAAAATATTGAAGAATAATTAAATTAGTAAAAAAAATAATCTGTAAAAATGCAGATTAACCATTTTTAAAAGTCTTTTACTTTTTCAGGATTACAGAATTAAAAATACATAATCCCCGTCCCGCCTTCGATCTCTTCGAGAAAATATGAAGACCAATGATATGATAAAAGTGTCACCCTGTAAACAAAAACTACACATATTTTTTGCGACATGAATAATAGACAAGATATACATCTTTCCAATTGATAAGGGAATACCATACTGACCTTGGATTTCTCTCAACCCATCAAATTAGTACATATTTGGCTTACGTCAGCCCTCGGCACCTATCAAAACTGACATAATCACATATTATTCTCGTCTATTATTCGCTTATTAATCAGAAACATTAAAATCTTACCTAAATGTCCAGTGTAAGCTGATGGCTGAATTACTGCCCAATGCTTTCTTCCTCTGCGAACATAACCATCTTACCCAAATTACCTGCTTTGCCCCACACAATCACTTAATCACAAATGAAATTCGAATAGTTCCATTTCCCTATGTGTCACTTAACCTTGAAGCGCCAGAAGTAATGTCTTGGTGCTGGCAAATTACGTTTCTTGTTCATTCACACATATCAATCAGCCCATTGCAGGAAAAGTTAATGTAGAATATCATAGAGTGCATCTTAGCGCGCAACAATGCGCCTCCACATCCCATCCTCCTGTATGCCATCGTAGTTCACAACTACCAATGAAATACAGTAGCTACCCAACTACAAGTGTTACCTTTGTCACTCTTTACCAGATTTATTAACACTATTCCAAAGGAAAAATATTAATTTAACTCTTCTTGATGGTTAGAATATATAGAATTATCAGAATAAAAAAAGAAGTTAACCAATACTATCACACCTCTTCATTGCTCTACTAATTTGTGGGACCAATTTAAACGTCTTGGCCTTCTACTAAGCTTATAAATATTACCCGTCTTCAAATACAAACATTACCATATACGCTCCCATTAAGAAATCCATAAGCTTGTTCCAACAATTCCTACTTCATTACGCATCAATTTCAACTACTGATCTACTAGCTGTAATATACCATCTCCTTTTGGATCACCTGCAGTTTTATTCAAGGATAATCGTATTTAATCATCAGGCGTTAGCGCAACCACCGAATGACGACAGTGGCCACTCGTATATGCTCAATAACAGATTACGATGACGTTCTCGTGCCCGGGCCTATACAATCGTCACAATATAACAACATAGTTATTTCGCCTGATAGCATAATTTGCCAAGCAAACCTTAAGTACCAAAACTAATACTATATACAGTCTCCAACCCATTGCCACAGTCAAGTGCCACTATAAAGGAATATAGTTTTGAACATTCGCAATTATCGCTTCCTCGCGATTCCATCATGTTACCAACAACGGCACATTAAGCACACTAATAGATCTCCCTAGATGAGAGATATTAGCTTACTCCCAACATCATATGGCCACAAAAACAAGTTTTTATCAAGCTTTCTTTTAAAACGCAGTCAAAATGAATAGAGGACGCTAAAAATTGCTTGGAATCCTGGATTAACTGAACTAAAAAAGATAACAATAATTTTTCAATTATAAGTTAATAATTTACGGTTTCTGTAGAGCAAAACAAATTTGTTAGTCCTATGTCGACGTTTTCGGAAGATCTACGTGTCCGCTGACATCATTTTCTCAAGTGGAATTTTCATTCTTTTATTGGAGCAATACTAAAAGTTACTGGAACCTGGATTTTGCCCAATTCTAAATCTCGAATGAGGTCGTCAAACGCTCACCCATTGACAAATAACTCTCCTGGTTTGAAATTGTGACATCCATGCCAAATGCTTCAAACAAATGGTACAACTTGTCGATTACCTCGATTATTGCTAGGCTCATACTCATTACTCAGGAGTTAGAAAAATTCTCCAAGTCCATGCTGCTGGTGAGACTTCAGGCGACAGCGATGACTCACCTCACATATCTGTAGGACAGACGTAGAGCTTGCGCTGACGTAAATAGTCGGTCCCTCAATTTCATCCTTGCTTGTTAGCGAGGCAAAAAACAACAAACTTACCGCCAAGACTAAGCTACCTTTGCCGTTCCTCTCCCAAATCATATGCTAACATCGAACGCCGCATTTACAGTGCATTCATCTTTTACCACCAACAATTGTTAAAAATTGTAAGTTTACGACAAAAGAGTCCACGCGTTCATGGCAACTTGTCTTCCAGGTCTTAGAAACTCTCCTATTCCAAATTAAGTAGTAGACTAATTTTTCGCCCACTAAAGAAGGAGCATGAAATTACGCCTTCTGCCAGTTGTACACGTAGTTCTCCAACACATGTACGAAAGGTGTTGCACTAATATTACTCACCTGCACTGCCATAAGGCATTATACCTTATTCTCAAATATGCTTGAGTCAACCATGAATCAAACAAATTACTAATTAGAGCACACAAAAAACTCAGCTTCAAGTTGGATACACACAAGGAGTTTCTCACATATCACTATATCAACTAGGCAAAAGGTTCTCCTATGTTGAAGACCATACAGTTACAGTATCATATAAACATATATTCACATACAAACTATGGTGGACACGATTCCCGCTATCAGATAATTATCTGACATTTAACTCAAAAACAGAGAACACACTGTCTTATCCATTGTAATCTTAATCCGCATATAATATAAATAATTAAATATATTACTACAAAAACCTAATAATACTCCACTCACTACCGCTATAAGCATACCTCAGACATACTATCATTGAATACTTTCATAATACTTTCCAATACAGCTATCCCATCTACCACAACTATCAATATATATCATACACGATCTGTCACTACTACGTGAAAACCCTTCTGGCAACTCTGGGAAATCCCACTCTTGGCATTTGCCGCTCCGGCCACAGACCGTCTGACCCAAAGGTACCGAAAATCAGTTAGGCATGGGGAATTATAATTAAAGCACCAATATTCACAATATTATTCTCTCGCCACCATTAACAATTGCTACTAGTGTAAACACCCAAATATATAATATATATACATATATCACCATAACTAATACGTCCCCCTTATTCATATTGACCCATTGTTTCATATACTCACCTACTACTATCTAGCTCACCTATCTACTATATCCTAACCACCTATATATCACGCTATAATATTAATAACTATATAACCTATGAATATTGATAGAGCCTTAAACAAAACAATTCAGACAAATCAACAAAGCAACACACAGGTTTATCAAAATACACCAAAAGCCTACCAACGATACTTACACA
>JABUQX010134220.1:12500-25620 GCA_015478945.1 Trachelipus rathkii | reverse complement strand
TTTAACACCCAAAAATATTCACATTAGATACTTCTTGAGTTATTGCTATTTTAAAAGTTTTCTTTAATTTAAAATTAATTCGATGGTTAACTATAGTATTTCAAGTTATTGTTTTTCTTTCATTATTCTTTTATTTTATTTTATTATTTTATTACTATTATATTATTTTATTATTATTTATTTTATTATTTTATTATTAGGATTTTATTAATTTCTTTATTATTTTTATTTATTTTATTAAATATTGTTTGTTATAAAATTATTATTTATTATGTATAACATTTAAAGCAAGAGATGCCAAAGGCAACAATATACACAATTTTATAGGCTAAATTTAGGTATTAGAATTTAAATATTAATTTTTGGTATCCGAAATGTGCATTAAGAAGAAATAAATGTTTATTTTAATTTTTTTTTTAAATAAAACGAGTGTTTTATTAGATTCCTAGATAGGAAAAAAAACATATTATAAAAAAAATTAAATTCACGAATGTGAAGTGTATACTGTCTTAAAATTTTCTCTCGTCTATTTCGGAGAAGCCCGAGCTCTGATCTTTTATAAATGATAGGAAAATAGCATTATTCAATGGCTATTATTCTTACGCTTTTTGCTTAAATTTTAAATAATCTTTATATGTATTATGTAATAATTTCTTTCATATAAACAATTTTCGCCAAAATTAGGAGAATTTTATGGTAACTTTATGAAATTTGTAGAAGATCGATAATTTCTATAATGATAATTCGGGCTAAGCCCGAGCAGCCCGAGTGTAGGAGTCGCCCCTGATATATATATATATATATATATAGTAGGTGTTATAGTAATATATATATATATATATATATGAGTAGATGTGTGTATTTATATATATATATATATATATATATATATATATATATATATATATATATATATATATATATATATATATATATATATATATATATATTAGTGATGGGACGATTAATCGGAATCGGCATCGGAATCGAAAGAATCGGGTGCTTTTCAGGAATCGGAATCGGCAAAATTGTACCGATTCTTTGACCGATTCTTTGGTACACAATCTGAAAATAATTTTTATTCGATCTTTATGATATTTCAAAGACAATGTTGCGAAGTTTGCCATATTGATTTTTAATTTCAGTTCTTCCTAATACTATTTAATTAAAGAAAACTGGATTGAGCAGCGCATCTTTACGTAGAGCCTAAGATATCATGCTAAGATTTTCAGACAGTCACGGTGAGGGAGTCATTATGCAATGTTTCATTGGTCATGTTATGTAATATGTTTTGATAATTATATACTCGTGAACTCGTAAGTGAGCAGCGATATATTTGCCTTGTAGGTTTGTAATTAATTGGAGTTATTGAATATACATATGTAATTAATATATTATGAAATTAATATTTTGTTATATAAGAATATTATTAAACAATTCGCACACTTTTGAAAGAGTCCAGATTTTAGGCGGATAGGCTATTAACGTTATCGAAAGTTGTTCGTTCTCTCAAAATATCACCCTGGCATACACACACACAGTGCCTTCTTATCCAATTTCACTTTAGGCGCACTTCCTAGGGCCTGCGAAATTTAAAATTGAGAAAATAAAAGTTAAAGGGATTAAATAGAACTTTAAATATTTGTTTAGTCAGTTTATTTCTGCAGACTTTTGTTCTTTTGAATGGAAAACCTTTAATAATTTCCCGAACTGAATCTGTTTTAAACTTCATATTTCATTTTTGTATGTAAACTTAAAGATATATATATATATATATATATACATATATATATATATATATAGCAGCATATATATATATATATATATATGTTATATATATATATATATATATAGTATATAGTTATGTTATATATATATATAAAAATATATAGATATATATATATATATATATATATATATATATATTTCATAAATTTATTCTTCAGATTTTTTATTATTTTAAAATATATACTAAAATATTAAAAATTTAAATAAGAACAATTAAAAATTAACATTGCTATTATATTTATAATAAATAATCATAGGCAAGTAGAAGCAGTTACAAATCAACCAGCAAAGAAGGATCTATTCCTTGCAAATCAAAGCTTAGCATGGAAATTATTTGACATAGCTAATTATGCAAAATCCAAATTTCAAGAGGAACCAATAGAGGTGGCTTTACAACAACAAATATGCTTAAACATTTAAATACTAAGCATCCAAAAGATAAAAGGAGAAAAGAAGAAAAGGAAAGACAAGTATGACAGAAAAGGAAAAGATCTCTTACGGTAAATATTTCAGAAACTAAAAAGGGAGTAAAACTGAGTTGCAATGTTCTGAACAAACTTTGACTGACACTCTTAACAAAACCAAAATATGCCATATAAATGACTCCTAAATCCAAGAAGATTCACAGACTTATTGAAGAAATGATCGCAGTGGATTTGCAACCATTTTCAATAGTTGAAGACATTGGTTTCATAAGACTGATAAATCATGTGTGCCCAAACTATGTAATTCCTTCCAGCAGAAAATATACAAAAACTATTGTGAAAATATTATATGTGAATGTGTGAGAAATAAAATACAAGATCAGATTAATGCAGGGGAATACTTGTCTTTTACAAGCGATGGATGGACAGCTGATACTGCAAATACCTCATTTTTAAATTTACCTGCTCATTGGTTATCTAGCAACTAAGAACAACAAAATGCCATCCTTCGAGTTTCACCTTTGCACGTATCTCACACAGTATCTAATATAAGTGATTGTCTTCCAAATGTTATGTGGAAGAATTGTAATATTCTGCTAAAATTCCTGTTATAGTAAAGGATAATGCACCTAATATAGCTGCAGGAGTGCAGGCCACAGACCTGCACACACCCGCCTTAACTACTCTTTTGAGTAACGATGCCACATATATATATATATATAGAGAGCAGGGTAGAGGTATGGTATGCAGCACACATATATATATATATAAGTATATAATATATACATATAAGTAGTAAGGGGTGTGAGAGCAGGAGGGTATATACATATATATATATACATATATGCTACATACATATAAATACGCGAAAAAGTATCAACTCCTATGATATTCTGTGGCCCACAAAATCAGCAAAACTGGTTTTCTATCAATAACTGCAAATTATAATCAAATAATAGAGGCTTAAATCAAACAAAATAAAAAAACATATTTTTAACTTTGATATTTTTGTTATAATTGGATAAAAATATATAAACAATACCTTAATATAGTCGTTTGCATTTATTATGATTTCAAATTAAAATTTGAGGCCAAATTTATAATTTTTCCGAGTTTAATATTAAAAATAATATTCGAAAATTTGATATATCAAACTTAATTGAAAAAGTGAATAAAGACATAATTTGTGTTAAAATATTACTGCATATTACTAAAGTAAATATCTTCTGTAAAAATCACTATATTTCCTAAACTTTTCAAAATTTATTATTTGACTGACTTATTGAGAGGAGAAAGTATAGAGAGAGGGAGGATATATATATATGATATATATATATATATATATATATATAGATATATAAGTAAGTGGAATATATTTATTATTATTTACAAATAACCAATTAATCATGGTCTTAACTTTTCAAGGGATAAAGTATAGCTGATAAAATACAGGAAACTCCACCCAAGCCTAGGCCTAACGCAAATTCCTCAGGGTGAGCACGGCTAAAGAGGAAGACAAATACAAAGAAAACAGAAGGGCAAGAGGCATGGAGTTCCATTAGAAACAGAAGAAGCTGAAAAGAAAGAGGCAATTCACACTGACTAGGTTTTGAACACTTCACGCAACAATTGCTGGAGAGCAAGCAATCAGATATTGAGGCAAAGACGTGGTGTGCAGAATGCATGAGAGGTCGGTTCCATGAGCACTGCCACCTGTGAGCACTTCCAGAAAGAGAGCTAACTGTCACTGTCGCAGAGACAGAGGGCTCATGGGAGCTTGAAAGGATTTGATTGGCAAAAAATCCTTCAGCTTAGACCAACTTTATCCAATAGAAGGGTGGAGTTTGAGCCTCCAGATGGAGAACAAAGACTCATACAAGGCATTGAAACCCATAACTGGAGAAAATTCTGCAACCCTGGAACAGAACCCAGCCTCTTGAGTCACCCTGAAAACTAATAAAATTATGAGCATTTCCGGATTGGTGCAGAGTCCAGTAATGCTAGAATGCCTGAAGAAAAATAGAAAGTTGGGGAGAGGTGCTTTTGAGAGGGAGATATAGTAGAAGCGTTGAGTTTTCTTAAAGAGTTAACTCACAAGGTTGCGGCATCCTAAATCAAACTCTCATCCAGACTGCAAGAATAAACTCCAGAAAGTAAGAAGACGAAAGCAGCCTGATGCAAAAGAGAGGGAATGTGATTTAAAATGCGAATAATGAGAAAGAGTCATCATGCAAGATAAACTGGCAGAACTGGAAGGCCAGCTGAGGAGACTGCCGTGGGATGGAAAAGCAGAACAAAGCTTGGACAAATGAGAACTTGAGAATCACCTCATCAATAACAGGAAAGTGAGAAGATGATCGCCCATCAACGAGTGCTGATATGAGCTGACTGAGAGAAAAACCAGATTCATGAGTAAGAGAAGGAGAAACCCAGCGGAAGGAGTTGAGAGTGAATGTCGCATGTGCCATACCGGTCAAAGCTTGACATGCCCAAGCGCCACTACCAAGATTCAGTCCCGGGCGGGCAAAATTCATAATCAGTTAAATAGAGGCATGCTCACCAGCTGGACCTAATGCCTGAGTTTTGGCACTGATGATCTGGAAAGGAACGGAATGAGGCCCTGGTATTTGATCTTGCAAATGAGAGTTGGCAGAGTTTCTTCAAAGACTTAGACAGAACACAAGTGAGAGCTACTAGAAGTATAGTTAGCCGACCGAACTGGCCACTTTTGGATCATTGATCAAAGCGCTTCCAAGAATTTATAAAAGTTATTAGTGTTGAATTATTGTAAATATCAAAATAGTATACATATATACAGATATACATATGAGAAGAGTAGTATATATATATATATATATATATATAAGCATATATATATATGATATATATACATATATAAGTATAGTATATAAGGATATATAATACAACTTATTCTTTTAGAAAATATATATTTTCTTAAAATTGAAAAATATAGATTTCATTTAAAATGCAATAAAACGTAACTATTGTGACTAAAATATTAATTACTGAAATTTCATATTTAATTTTCAATCCAAGTTTAAGACTCATGTTTTTGACTCCAGATTTACTTAGTTAACTTCGGCCCTGGTCCTCGGCAAACTCCTGGGCCCTAATTATCTAGATTTAACCTTACCCTAAGATAGATTATACAAATACCAAAAGTGGCTTGTGCTAGAACCCTGTAATAATGGTTATACATAAGAGAGAGAGGAGGAGGAGAGACACGTGGAGGGAGAATAGGAGACATATTAAAGCATTTACATATATAGTTACATATATATATGTATATATATAAGTATACATATATATATAGAGAGAAAGTACATATATATATATAAGTGATATATATATATATATATATATACATATATATATAATTCCTGAACCTGAACTGGAACTGAACCTGGCACTAATTGCACAAATGGAGCGATTTGATAAAAAAATGAGAGAGGAGAGAAAGAGAGAGAGATATATATATATATATATATATATATATATATATATACATATATATATATATATATATATATATAAGTACATAAGTATAAGTATGATACATATATATGGTTAGCAAAAAGAGGATATGGAGTGATATATATATATATATACATATAGATATACAAGCATACATATATACATAATATATATTACTACATATACATATGCTACAAGTAAGTATATTTTTACCTTCTTCTTTATCTTCTCTCGTCAGTCTTCCAGTAAAAATGCAATTCTGAAATAGTTGAAGAAAGACAAACCACAGCAAAACGTTGATTCCCTACCAAAGCTTGTACCTTCTATTAAGTAGTGAGAACTCGTCACAGACAGAAAAAAATCCAATCTCTAGAGAGCTTCTGAAGTGACAGCGACTTGATGCCACTCAATATGGTAACTCATCAATGTAAGTAAGGTTCATCCCCTGGCCCAGGTGGCCACAAACTGAATGTTCACAAACCCGCTATCTTGTATCCATTATGTTCCTTATTCCTGCCTCCCACAACCCCAATATTTCTAGGGATATAGGAGAGTAGATGTTGGATATATATATAGATATATGTATGATATATATATATAAGAGTGATATATATATATATATATATATATATATATACATATACATATATATATATATATATATACACATATATATATACTATATAAGTATATATATATATATATATATATTAAGCATATATATATATATATATATATGCATATAATATATAGAGATATATGAGGAGAGTAGCAGCACACATATATTATATATGGTTATACATATATATATAAGAGGAGTGGTGGGGAGGAGAGAGAGTATATATATATATATATATAAAGGGCAAGGGCTAATATATATATACATTACATATATGCTATATATATATATAACATGTATACATACATATAAGTATATATATGTATATAAGATATGATATATGGAACATATATATATATATATATACTATGAGTATATGATACCTATATCTTGCTATATATATATATTATGCTACATATGTATGTTATATATATACACATACTATATATATACTATTAGCATGCTTGTGTATTTTGTTGGTTGGTTATGTTGGTTACTATATATACATAAACATATATATATATTATTATTATATATATTATTATATTATATATATTATTATTATTACATATTATTATTACATATATTATACGGTATATATATATATATAGTTATGTTAATGTGTTGAAAGGTTATTATTATTGTTATTATACATTGGTTAAGGCTATATATATAGCTGGTTGCTGTATATTGTTGCTAAGACCGCATTACATATTATTACTAATATAAGGTTTTTCTTAATGCAGTATATCATGATATACATATACATACATGTATATATATATATATATATATATATATATATATATAGTATATATCAATTCAAGAGTTGGCTAAGCACCGGAATTTTCCGCATCGTACCGCACCTCACCGTACCTCTAATAGACACACTGAACATATATATATATATATATATATATATATATATATATAGCATATATATATATATATATATATATAAAGAAGTATATATATATATATATATATATAAATTCATATATATTATATATATATAGAGTATATATATATATATATATATATATATATATATATATATATATATATATATATATATATATATATATATATATATATATATATGTTATATACTATATATACACATATATATATATATATTATTATATATATATATATATATGTATATATATATATATATGTTATATATATATATATATATATATATATATGTTATATATATATATATATATATAATTCATATATATATATATATATATATATATATATATATATATATATATATATATATATATATATATATATATATATATATATATATATATATATATATATATATATATATATATATCTAAATATAAATGGCATATGTCCTGAGGGGAATTCTATATAGTTAATAAAAATTATAAGACTATGGAATTATTACCCAGTGCTCTAAAAAATTATCACCAATGGAAAATTTGTGGAGATTTATACGTAAAAAATATTTATTTCAATAAGCGGTGAGATTTATATACACAATATTTATCTAACTGTTAACTGCTTGTAAAATACTTAAAAAGGAGAAAAACCATTATATAACCTTAAAAATATTTCATGAATCCGAAATTGCACAAGGGCTTATATGACATAACTTTGTACGATTTTATGTTTAATAATAAAAGCTTAGTTTAATCCTTGTTTTTAGGTTGTATCTCTGTTGTTGGGCATGCAAGGTGGCTATCTATACACCCATGTTTTCTATGCTTATGGGATGTCGAGCTGATGAAAACACCATAAGAAATGTAAATGGCCATCTCGAAAAGAGTTTCAACCTCTCATTTCAATGTGGTTGCTAAACCGCTAGTTAGCCCTCATCAAATTCTGCTACCACCTCTTCATCTCAGACGTGGGTTGATGAAAAATTTAGTCAAAGCTCTGAAAAAAGATATTACAGTATTTGATTTCACGAGAAAGACGTTTCCAGATATCAGTGATGCTAAATTGAAAGCAGGTATATTTGATGGCCTCCAAATTAGAATCATAATGAAGGATATCCAGTTCAAAAAAGTTATGAAAAGAAAAGAACTCATGGCATGCCTTTAAGCCAGTCGTGAATAACTTTTTTGGAAAGCACCTTAATTCTGAATATGAGCGCGTTGTTGAAATAAATGTTGAGTAATTTCAAAGCACTAGGAGCACGTATGTCCATAAATATTGTTTTCTGAAATCGCATCATGACTATTTTTCTGAAAATTGTGAAGGCTAGACCGGGAAATGTTCCTTTAAGACATTCTCACAATGGAAGAAAGATATCAGGGAAGAAGGGACTGTAACCTGTTAGATAACTACTTCTGTTCTTTGAAACGTGATTTGCCTGGTAAAATAGGCACACACAGACCTACACACACACCTACACACACACACACGAAAATCGTTGAAAAAATAATCATTTGAAAACATGTATTTTTGCGTTGATATACAATGTTTCTTAAATAATTTTTAAATGATTACCAAATATTAATTTTCTTCATATCATCCTTATGTTTCAATAGTAGATTTTTTTAACAATAATGAATTAAAAAAAAAACAAAAAAAAAACAAACAACAAAAAATACGAAAGATAAAAAAAAAATCCGTATTTATGATAAAGCTATTGTCATTTTCGAATTCAGGATATTCAAATTACAAAGTTAAAACTAAAAAAAATAAAAATAAAAAACAAAAGTTATCAACATTTGGAGGAGGTACAGTTTGTATCTGGTGGGAGCCAGCTCCTCTGGCTCTCATAGCTAGACCTTTGTGCTTTCCGACCTATTTCACATCGCTCCAGTTGCTTTATTTTTGCTTTATTTTCATTGAATAGAAAATATGTCATATATACGGGTTGGTTTCACTCACCCAGCTTTTCTTGAATGTGGTGGAGTTTAGTGTTATCCTCTTTACAATTCTCCCTCATTCACGGATTCTAACCAATATTTCTGATAATCAAACTGCTTCTTCTTTCCTTCTTTCATGAATGTTTATTTGTTTTGTTCTTTCATAAATTCTCATCTTAAAGTTAAACTTTTTAACCTGACAGCTGTGTTATTCTAATATGCACTGCTTGTCAAGTCTGGAACATGCATATTTTTTTCTATTTTACTTACCAAATATGATTTGAATTCCTTAAAACTTTATGTCTCTGAGTATTTCGGACTGTGATCCGAAAATGAATTGGCCTTTCCTCAAATATTCCCAATTTTATGTATTTCTATGTTCTTTTCTTATCAGAGTTTAGACAAAAATTAAAAAAAAAACACAAGGTTTTGATATGTTTACTTTACATCAACATAAAATTAATAAACAATATGTGAGCAGAATAAAATATACTAAATGTTTATTAAAAAAAATGTTCCTTGTTTTATTATCAATTCATTAAGTGACAAATTTTGACAGTTTATTTCAAGTTTTTCTTCCAAGTGAGTTTCTCAACTAGAAATGCTACAAATGCCAAGATGTATCCTGAAAGGAAAGAATAATTAAATTTAACATTTTAGGATAAACCGAATTAATAAATTACTTTTTATTTTTACTGCAAATATTTTATATTTTCACAATTATATTAATTGTAAAATATAAAATCAGTTTTGAACATTTTCGTTAAATTTCTTTATTATATTTTTTATACTTCTTTTTTCATTTTAGCTATATATAAATATTTTGTGAGCCATTTCTGGTAGGGAATTGGCAGAGAAATCAGGAAAAGAAATAAAACTTTCCATGCTCATTTATTTACTTAACTTAAAAGTAATTATGAACAATAAAATGACAATATTCTTACCAGGGTTGGCCGAACCACCAAATGCGGTGAGGTTGGATGAGGTGCGTGGTGCGCTCATTGTGGTAGCGGTGCGCTGCGTGGTGCGCTGCGTGGTGCGCTTATTGTGATGGTGGTGCGACCTTTTTCAGAAGATGCCATTGGCTGTGTTATATGCATGAAATAAACTATTGAAAAATTATACTTCAAAAATAATAATTTTTAACTCTCTCCATGAGCATTTAATCTTCTACGTTTTACTTCAAAGATAATACCAGCACAATTAAAGAGACGCTCACTTGCAACTACTTATGGCGGAGAAGCAAGGTAAGTCTTTGCTACTATAAAAGAGTATACATCCCCTAAGGCTTCCTTCATCATGCAAGAGAGTCTTCGTCATGGGAAAAGAGTTTCTCCTGAGGTACTGTTCAATGATTTTTGATGCCTGCTCAGACAGCTGATCATCTTCATCATTACTACTTGAACGCAAAATTCTATTCAAGACGTCGGTGATAGTGCTGCTTGTGAATGGTTTTAGAGCAACCTTTGCTGTTTTTCGTTTTTCTTGAACTTTTTCAGATTTCTATTTTCGAATTTATTCACATTTTATGCAGATACAGATTTTAACCATCTCAGTATAAAAAAAAACAGATGTGAAAATTTTGTTTGTTTTGTTTAGGGTTCCAAAACGTAGCTTTGGAATACAAGTCGATGCTCTCTGTGGAAGAAAACCTTTTTTTAATTTCTCTCTATATAGTCTATTTTATCATTTTCATCCATTGATTCTCATTGTCTGAGAATATTAATACTCTCTTAAGAGGAGGGTTCAATTTTTGCTCAAGGCTGAACCCATTTTAGCCCCAAACTTAAAATAATAATAATCAGCTTGGATAATTATTAGTGGTTATTATTTCTGAAATTTTAGTTTTTAGGCAGTCTTAAATTTTCTTAAAAATAGTATCTCTGTATTATTTCCTTGAACGTAGTGAGTTGAATGGGACAGCTGCATTTATTAGCCTACAAAGCCAAGAATTTAAACCTGAAAAAACAGATGATCGCCCACTACTCTCATTTCTGTAACTTTGCTATACCCATCATTTGTTATTTTTCGTTTTAGCGTTCCATATCGTATTTATATATAAGTTTCGTAAGTAATCTGCTTCATTCTTAAAGCTTCTATTGGAGATCTTTTCCTCTTTTGCTCAGTTTACTTTCTATATCTTCCTTGTGTTTGATACTTAACCCAGTTTCTTAACCCAGATGTCGTTCTTCCTTTCCGAGAATAATTACGATTACAAAGAGTACGCTTTGACATGTCATGGGAAAAAATATCAAAGAAATCCCAAACCACACTGGATGAGGATGCCCTCGCATAAAAGTTCAATAGTTGATTTCGAGCGTATATAATCCCCCGTATAAGTCTACATCAATATTGCTAGACTTCAAGTATGATTTAAGTTATTCTCACGACCTTGATAAGGTATTAGTCAACTCATTCTAGTCAATATTTCATAAAAGTTGCTAAATTTTCTAACAGGTTCCATCACACAGTTTTATATTCGCATTCGCAGGTGTCCACGTGCGAACGTAAATAATTTATTTTTAATATTCGGGAATGTGAATGTGAATGTGAATGCGAATATTTTTTGATACTTTCGAATGCGAATGATAAAAAATACGCGAATGTTCGGTCCATGGTGGTGGGAGTCTGAGTGCTTTAGAAGTTTCAGAGTGAAAATACGTTCGAAATATTCTCTGAGAACGTGAAACACGAATCGACGATCTATTGGGCAAAAAGAGTGCAGAAGGATAGATATATCAGCCAACCTTAACACTCCAATGTGGGTACTTATATATATCTATATATATATATTAATATATATTATATATTAATTATATATATATATATATTATATATAATTATATATATATATAATATATATATATATATATATATATATATATATATATATATATATATATATATATATGAGAGATATATTGTTCAACAAAGTGGAAATTAAAAAGACGGGAAAAGTATAAAGAACCAAGACCGTGACCTAGCGCAGACCACCCGAATCCTAGTAACATCATCCCAGGCCGCCAACCCAAAGAAATGATTGGTGGGTGGGAGAGAACGTAAAAACGTGTCCTAACAGAATGGCGGCTAAGTTGTAAGTATGTATTTGGCCAGAGTGTGGGTAGAGGTTTTAGTGGAGAGTTCGTGCATACGACGTTTGGGCTGTGACGGTTGCCTTTGTTCGGATAGTCCTGTGGTCGATGTAGTGGTCATAGCAAGTACACATCGTTTCCTAAAGTATGTTCCTACTACATATTGGTTATATTTAGGCATTATTGTGTGCTACCGTAGGTATTATTATTATCGTAACCCTAAGTGTCATTGCTACTGATTATAACATTAAGTAGTAACATCGTATTTACTGTTCGTATCGATCTGTGTATGAGTGTGATCATTAATATTACGATCAACTAATTCACTGTTAGCCTATTATCATGGTTATTTTTTTTATTCAGTATTATTCATATTAGTATCAGTTGTATGATTATTCTTATTACTATTATTTTTGTTATAACTTTAAATATTATGATTAATATCAGTATTGATTGGTGGTATTCCAGCACCCGACAGGTTGTATCGACCCCGACTGTGACAAGGTGTTTCAACAGAGGATCCATTAGGTGTACGAGCAGACCCTCTCTATGGCGGACTATCCCTTCGCCGAGCAGGCCGACATGGTGTTCATGTATTGCCGTGCAAATGGAAACAGCAGCATGGTGGAGAGATTGTATCGGTTAAGATACCCAGGCAGAAGACAGCCGAATCACCAGATCTTCTCGGCTGCGTATCGACGACTCGTGAGACCGGGACACTCGTACCAGGAAGGCTGGACTGTGAAGGTCCTAAGGTAACTCGCACACCGGGCGTAGAGGAGTGTTTATTACACGATGTGGGTGTTAGCCCACGTGTGAGTACCCGGCAGGTAGCAGCAACGCTTC
>JABUQX010134220.1:0-10000 GCA_015478945.1 Trachelipus rathkii | reverse complement strand
GCCTGAAGTTAAGAAAAAATGATTTTTTTGATTCAAAATTTGGTACCGATTTTAGCTTTTGCGGACAACCGCTGTTATAGGAGAAAGGAAAAAATGGCTCATTTTTAAAGAGAGTATTATTAGCTTTAAACGAGTACTCGTTTTTTTACTCTAGTATAAAGAGTTGAAGGAAGATATCCTGAAATACCAATTCTAGTCCTTTTATGGGGGAAAATGGCGTTTAAGCAAAAAAATTAAAAATTTTTAGCTTTTGCAGGAGAACCGTATAGGTAGATAATAAAGAAAGCATTCATTTTAAAAGTGATTACTATTAGCTTTAAAAATAGCCCTTACATTTGCTTTTAGTAAATAGTTAGCAGATATACCTAAATTTAGGTCAATTTTCGCCTTTCTCTTAATAAGGCATTTTTTTTTACTATTACTTGATTACTTTGCTCTTTAGACCTGAAACTTAAAGAAATTAGTACCGAAAATAATTAAAAGGTCATTCCTTAGTATTATTTTCAAATCAGTCCTTGGACATAAAAGTTCCAAGTATAATTTCTGTTTTAGTTAACTTACAAAAAGAAAAAAACTTAAAAAGAGGAAAATAGTACAAAAAAGTTTTAAAGATTTAAAGAACATTACAAGCTTGTCGACAAAGTTGTCCTAGATGTGTCGGGATAAAGATTGCGACATCCGATACCACCTAGAAGAGATATTGCTTTAATTCTTTGTCGTTGTGTAAGGGGCTGCTGTAATCTGAATAAGATTAACTCCCTTTCTGCAGTGCCATAAACAACTATTTAAATGTTGCCACCAGGCCAAAGCATAATATTTTAAAATTTAATCAGACACTGATCCTTATGTAGAAAGTTAATGGTTATGTTTAATTTTTAAAAAAAAAAAGTCCAGGCTTTGTTCAAGTTATGAAACTAGGACAGGCAGGTCTTCTCCTTGAAATATTCTCTTCACCATTTCATTGTTTATTTTCCACACGCACAATCCTCTGAACAAACTTCATCATCTTTATCCATCTTTATAAGACAAAATATTTTCGGCCATTTTCTTTTTTAATACTTCCGAGACATTCTCATCAAATGAAGCAAAACAAACGTGCTCTGGGTTAAGGTACCATAAATGATTTAAGAGCTGTAAAACTTTCTCCGAAACACCTCTGTCAATTTCTCAGTATTCTAATGTATCTTTAATAAATTTAAAATCTGAGTTTGGAGCTGTGATGGCATTGGAAGCAGTAAACCACATAAATATAATAATAAATAAATTGATATCCCTCAACGAGTTGTATTCTGCTTCTGTTAATGGAAACTGCTCTCGAAACAAAAATATTTTTATTGCATAAATGGCTTTTGCCATCCATCGGGCGTGACTGAATGCTCCAGGAGCCCTAAATTTTACATTCTCCGGAGAGACTTTTCCCATGAAAATCAAACATAGGTTGAGTAGTTCTAGATAATCATCTCTTGGGTGATGTTTTTGTAGCTCACTTTGCAGAAAGTTCCCTACTTCGTCTTGATATTAAAATAGGGTATGTTGAATTATCTGGTCCACAATTCCTACTTTGTACTGAGTCTGGTCTATATTAGACCAAGAGACCTGGAATCTCTTGAATATATCTGGTTGAGGACCAGTGTGTTAACACCATTTTGAAATCGAAAGTGCTTTTAAGGATCACCTCCAGAAATATGTATGGCACAGGCCCAAAATTACTAACAAGGTATTTTCCTAATGCTTTCTCCAGCAGAGTACAGGCTCTCTTACTATGACCCGTGTTTGACGGTGTAGTGTCGAAACACATTGCTATTACATTTTCCGCTAGCCCCCAGTGTTTTAAACTTTCAGCTATAGCTTTTGGCTGGGAATATCCTGCACTATTCTCTAAAGCTGGTACCCCTAAAAGCTGCTCCTCTTCTCCATTGCTCACAAGAATGGCCAACCTCTCTACATTTTCTCTTGAGGATATTTGGTAACATCTTACCAACCCAGTATACAACTGTTCCCTCCAATTTCTTATTTTGAAATTTATTTTTTTATTTTATCTGCTCTTTGTTGCCTGAATGAATTTCTACGTCTTCTAATAGTACTGCGGCTCAGAATTATTTCTTCATTGTTAACATCTAACGCCCACTGTTGCAAATAATATCGCATGGCGTTCCTGTCCGAAATGTTGCATCTGTCCAGTAACATAAATAGCTTTTCAGTGACAGCTTGAGTTCAACTGCGCTGTCTTTTTCGTTTGGTGACAGAAGCACATGCCTCAACATCAGCCTGGTTTCCTGATTCCGGAAGATCTTCACTGTCCAAGACAGGAGAGTATAATGTGTCCATCGGTTCTTCTTCTGATAGTTCTGAATCAGAGCTCGAATAAAGCTCTATTTGTTCTTCATCTGTGGAAGAGAAGAGAGAAAAAAAAATTAGTATTAAATGAGATAATCTTTTCTTGTTCATTCTGTGAAAGAGAGTTGAACTTCGTCACAGACAAAAGATGGAGTATTTGAAGTATAATTTAAATAAACATGAAAAATATTAAAATTAAAAAAAAAATAATAAATTAACGTTTTCTTGGGTTTGCTGTAATAGATTGTTCTTTTCTCTTAGCTTCCTCCTCTGGCTTTCCTGTCAGCTTTCCTTTCTTAAGCCTTGCCAACTTTAAATCAACACCAGCCATGCAGCCTGGACGTCCTTTCGTCGTTGTAATTCGAGAAATTGAATATCTTCTGTTTTAGTCATTTGGATACAGCGATCTGCAGCAGCAATGTCCATAATAGATCTTTCTAGCGTAGATTTAATCAAGTTCATGTTAGTGTCTTGAATTTGGATTTCCTGAATAGAGCTCTTTTGTATAGTTACCATTCTTTATACAATTGTTCACTTATTGATGGCATGTTTAGCCATTTGAGTTGGTATTTTAGCTTCGCCCAGAATAATGTGACCTCTCTTAAGGTTAGGTTCGCAGCTTCTCTGAAGTTCAAAACAACTTGACGCATATTGTAAAATATTAACTTCAAAACTTGACCATTTGATGGAAGTTTATTTCCTGTTATTTGATGAGAAGGATATCCAACTAAATAAATTTTGGTTTGGTCACGAACACAGGTTGAAATGGACGGGGACGCCATACCTATAAAAAATAAAAAATAAAATAAATATTCATAATAATACAAATTAAAAATCTGTTGGAAATTAATAAACTGGGTAACAATCTGAAAATACAATGTAAATTATTTTCATACACTTTCGGATTGAAATCTTGGGTAATAATAAAAAAGAAAAACAACAAAAAACAGATGCCCTATTTAGCCTACATGACCTGAAATAGACCTGACATTTCAGGTATATCTGCTGAACTATAATACCTAGAGCAAAAAGTAGGTGCTCACTTTAAAGCTAATATTATCAGCTTTAAAATGGGTCCTTATTTCCTTCCTCCCTATTTACGGTGGTCCAGCAAACGCTAAAAAATTTGCAAATTTTGGTCAAAAAAGTGCAATTTTCCCAAATTTTAGGCCAAATGCGGGACGGGTTAACCACCTTCGATCAAGCTGAAACTTTTAGGGGATCTTTTTTTACTAATGTGCACACTTTTGGCCAAAATTTTTTTTTTACTATTTAAGCTTGGACCATTCTAATATATAATATATATATATATTATATATATATATATACAATATATATATATATATTATATATATAATATAATATATATATATATATAGATTATATTATATATATATATATATATTATATATATATATATATCATAAATAAAATATATATATATATATATATATATATATAAGTAGTAAGGGAACCAGTCCCGAACCCACTTTTTTCTATATAAATGAATAGAGATATATTAGGCTTAGGGGGAGAATTAATTGCCCGAAGGGCTATTAATTCGACAAACAGACAAACCGAGGTTTTGTCTGTAGTTTGTTTGTTATGATTTATTAGCTGCCGCGTGCCGCATTCACATACATATTATTATTATTATTATTATTAAGCGAATGAAATTATGATCACGTAGTGCTCATAATTTCGAGTTGTGTGGTGCTTTGACTCCGGCTCCGACTCGACTCCGACCTCCGACTCCGACTCCGACTCCGGCTCCGGTTCCGGCTCCGGCCGCGGCAGCGGTTTGGTTCAACCTCCGGCTCCGGGCGCGGTTCTTACTCCTGCTCCAACACCGTTTGAATGAATTTTTATTTTATTATTATTATTTATTATTAATTTATATTATTTATTATATTATTATTATGATTATTATTATTATATATATATTATATTATTATTATATTATTATTTATTATTATTATTATTATTACAGAGAAGGATAAAGGAAATTTTTTTAAAATTTTATAGAAGTAATGGAAAAGAAGAAGAAGAAGGAAGAAAGAAGAAAAAGGAAAGAAGAAGAAGAGAAGAAGAAGAAGAAGAAGAAGAAGAAGAAGAAGAAAGAAGAAGAAGAAGAAGAAGAAGAAGAAGAAGAAAGAAAGAAGAAGAAAAGAAGAAAAAGGAAGAAGGGAAGAGTCCAGTCAAGGTCCACGGATTACACAAATGTTTTTATGCATTTTGAACAATATATTTTACTGAAGATTATTATTATTTTATTAGATTTATTATTATTATTATTATTATTATTATTATTATTATTATTATTATTATTATTATTATTATTATTATTATTATTATTATTATTATTATTATTATTATTTTTATTATATTTTTATATATTATTATTATATATATATATATAGTATAATATTAATATAATAATATATATATATATATATATATTATTTATATATAAGATATATATATATATAATAATATATATAATATATATATATATATATATTATATATATATATATATATTGAGATGCCGGAATTTTACAAGCGAATCAATGCTTTGTTCTCTCTCCTCTGCGCTCTCTCTCTCTCTCTCGTCTCTCTCTCTCTCTCTCTCTCTCTCTCTCTCTCTCCTCTCTCTCTCTTCCTTCCTTTTTCTTTCTGTGGGTTTTCCCTCTCCTTCTCCTTCTCCTTTTCCTTCTCTTTTTTCCTCTTTTTCTCCCATTTTTTTTTTTTCCAAGTTACTTTTTCTTTTATTAATATTATATATTATTATATTATTATTATTTATTATTATTATTATTATTATTATTATTATTATTATATTTTATTATTATTATTATTATATTATTATTATGTAATATTATTATTAGTTAGGTGTATCGTATCGGGTTAAAATTTGAAGGCGGTTTAGATGTGAGCATAACCCCTAGTCGTAGATGATGTTACGACCCCCCTGGGTCCCCCGAAGGGGACCCACCCCCATTAAAAAAATCAAAGTGCTCGTAATTGGTGGTTGAAATTTTGTGAGAGGATTCAGAGTTGATTTCAAAAGACGTTAGTATTGGATTTCTGAGGAGTTGCTCCGGCCACCGGTGGAGCCCGGTGCGGAGCCGCCGTTGAATAACCAGTCGTATAAACAACATGTTGGTGTCCTTCATATGGGTTATCGAGGTCGTTTAGAGTTCGAATATGATGGTTATAAGTCCATATAGGGTGTCTAGGATCCCACAGATGGGATTCCACCCCAACCTGAAATATTGACGTAGAAAGCTGAAACTCGGTATACACCTATCATATAAGTTATTATCATATAAGGGTTAATTAGCCTTACACACTCCATGGGGGGATGCCCCTCAAAACTTGAATACTGTCGTAGAAGGATGAAACTTGGGTATACTCCTATCATATAAGGTACATTACTGCTGACAGTGTTAAATTATGGTGAGGATCCAAGGGGGGGGGATGCTGACCCCGTCAAACATTGAATATTGACGGAAAACTGAAACTTGGTATACACCTATCATATAAGGTTATCATTGCTGTGAAAAAACCAGTGCTTAATTTGCATGGCAATCCCACGGGGGGGATGCTAGCCCACAAAAACTGAAATATTGGCGTAGAACAACGAAACTTTGGTATACATCTTCTTATGATGTATCCTCGATACAGAAAAGAAAAAAATAAAAAAAAATAAAAAATAAAAAAAAAATTAAAAAAATTAAAAAAAAAATTTTTTTAAAAAAATTAAAAAAAAAAAGTTTTTTTTTTAAAAAATTAAAATAAAAATTTAAAAAAACTTATAAAAAACTTTTTAAAAAAATTAAAAAATTTTAAAAAATTTAAATTTTTTTAAAAAAATTAAAAAAAATAAAAAATTAAAAGATTTTTTTTATCCTTTTAACATTTGCAACAAGAACAATTTACGTTTTTTATATAAATCAAGCACCCTCAAAAGCCTCTGAGCCTCTGGAGCCTCTCCTGAGCCTCCCGGCCCTCTTCCCTGCCTCCCAAGCCTCCCGACCCTCACCATCTATGATCTATTGACCCCTGTCTCCTCAGCCTCCCCTCCCTCACACCCATCCCCATCATTATCTGTTGATATCATGTCATATTTTGTATACATAACACAAAACTTTATTTATTTTGTTTTATATGCTTAAAAAGTTTGGTTTTTACTAAAATTTACGCTTCATATTTAAGCTAAGAAATTTGGGTTTTTACCTACCCTAAACCTGTAAAAATCAGTAATCAAACCACCCCACCCCTCCCCCATCCCTACCCAAATCCTGGATATTTATACATTAACATAGTAAATTAACAAATTTTAACATAAACCTGTCCAAATATTATACTGATCAATGAATAAACTGCAAACATTAACAAAGATCCATACTTAACAACAGTAAAAGTAACTAACATGACTCACAACGTAACCCACTTACACTTTTTCTAACATGTAACACTGATATTTTTACATTATCATAGAATTAACAATTGTTATCATAACCTTGTTCTAAATATCATGACTCATCATGAATATGATTGCTAAGCGCTACAAAGGTTTCAACATACAATAAAGCAAAACATAGCATCATCCGAAACTACGAATATAACAGTACATTCACGAACCTTAGCACATCTTAACAGAAAAACAGTTAACATTAACAAACTTCCATACTAAACAACGAGTAAGTAACTAACATTGAGGCGCAACAACGCGAACCTACTTACACTTTTGCTAACATGTCACTGATGTTTTTACATTAACATGTAACATTTAACAAAATTTATCACAACCTTGTGATAAGTATCTTACTGATCAATGAATATATTGCTAACGTAACAATGTTTTCATATTAATTAAAGCAAACATAGGATCATATGAACTACGAACATAATGTTGCACCCACAATCCTAACACATCTTATACACGAAAAAACAGTCAACATTAACAAAGTTCAATACTTAACAACTGTAACGCAACTAACATTTGCATACCATACTTGAAGTGTTCCCAAGTTTAAATTCAAGAGACAAATTATTACTATTTTCGTATTAACACTGTATATTTATCATCATCGTCCCTAATATCATACTGTATCAACTAATATTGCCAATGTAACAAAGTTTTCCTTAACAAATGTGGCACATCGTTGTGAAAACAAAAACTATTATTCACACCGAAAAAACCCTAACATTTCTGATTCACGAATAAACGGCAAACATTAGCCAAAGTTCGATTACTTAAACAACAGTGAAGAACTAGCAAAACATATAGAATGTTGCCTTACATCTTTTTTCTTTTGTTTTAAAAAACTTTTATTTATTTTTAACTTTATTCTGGAAAACTTTTTGTCCTGAAAATTTTTAGCTGACAAAAGTCAAACTTTTCCTTTAAAACATTTTAGTTTTGTTTCCTTAATAAAACACTTGAATTGGAACCTGAGTCTTTTAAACTTTTTTGTTTTACTTAAAATTTTATTCTTTTTATGTTCTATAACGTAAAAAAAAATTGTGTTTTTACATACCCTTAAAACGGTAAATCACTGAATCAGTAAATCAAACACCACCCCTACCTCCCCCCAACCCTGATCTATTGGGTAATTGATCTATATCTGTTGATTCCAGTCATATTTCGAGTATCATTTGGATAAACATATGTTCTTTTTGTACTAACCCTCGAATATATGCTGACATAACAAAGTTTTCACATCATAAAGCTAAGCATAACATTCAACCCCTAACATACATTAAACACGAATAAACAACTAACATTAAACAAAGGTTCAATACTTAACAACAGTAAAGTTAACTGCAAAACATATTAACAAAACATATAGAACGTAGCCTTTCACATCTTTTTTCTTTTTGTTTTAAAAACTTTTATTTATTTTAACTTTATTTCTTTTAAAACTTGTTTTAAAAAAACTTAGCTATTTTTTAATTTTATTTCTTTAAAACGTTTTAGTTTTGTTTTGTTTTTTTAAAAACTTTAATTTTTAAACTTATTTCTTTAAACCTTTTTGTTTTTACTAAAATTTTATTCTTTTTATGTTTATAACGGAAAAAAAATTTACATTTTACATAAACTAAAACAGGTTTAAAAACAGTAAATATAACCAAAGTTTCACAATCAATAAAGCTACATAACATAACTGATGCAAGAATATAATGTAATAACATCAAACCTAACAAAAATACCATACTTGGCAACAGGAAAGTAACTGACGTTGCTTACAGCCCGTACCATATTCACACTTTTTCAAACAAATCTCTAACATATCACTATTATTTTACATTAACATAGTAAACATTTAACAAAAATTATTCACAACATGACTCGCCAACAAATATATGCGGGACTACCCAAAGTTTTTCACAGCAAGTAAAAAGCTAACATATCATATCCTGAACTAGGGATATAAGCACAATGACAAAAACCTAACATACCTTATATCGAATAAAGACTAACATTAACAAAGTTTCATACTTAAAAACTTAAGTAACTAACAATGCATACAGAACACCATGACGAAAGCTGATTGGTGCCTGTTTCACAGAGTTATCAAAACAAGTTCGAAGAAATTGTCAAACTCCTCCCACTTCTCGAAAACATTACGCAATACCTATGATTCTTGTTTGACACATGGTCAACATAACAAATTTATTTAAAAACATTTTGCCTAATACTATATTACAAATGAAACCCATTAGGGGTATGAAAAAAAAGTAACATTACGCAATAGTTATAAGCCACACCCATCCTTCTTGTTAGGGTAGGGTTATCGTTTAGGGTTAGCATTGTATAAACTGGTTTGTTACATCATCTTTCGTTATTGTGAGAGAGAGAGGATTACATTCTTCTTAAAAGAGCGACAAATGAAGCTCTTCATCAGTTGCTTGTCTGACTTTAAAACTATAAAAATGGTTTCGCTCGTGAATAATAAATTTGTAAACGATATTGTAACATGGAAGATATCGCATCCAAAAGTTTTTCTTAACTTAACTTTCCATCGTAAGACAAATGGAGAACGTTACTTTGCCTGTTCCGATTCATCTTACACCCATAACAGACCATTATTCCTATCCTGTGAGGAATTAAGTCGGGTGTTCGATGAATTATATACTGGAAAATGAAAAGTAACATTCTTCATCAAGTGACAAATTCTGGGGAGTTGCATTCAATGGCGGCCGAAGAATGGACTCAAAAGGACTAACTCTTGTTTTTTTCACTACATAACAATATGAATCCATTGAATTTACTTTTTTAGGTGGTGGAGAACCTAATGCAACGGGGATATCCGACCCACTGCCTTTGTGTGGTGTTTAAGGGTAAAGAAAAGATACAGCGTACAAATGCACGAAGAAAATCTAAAAGGGTGAAGTGAAGTGTGAGGTACTGACGAAATATAACCTCTCGCAGTGAGTATACTCTATACGATGGAATGAGCACTAAGATATTGTTCTCTTGCGCTCCCCCAGCTAGCGAGGGATATATTTATCCAGTTTACTCTACAAACCTCTCCAACCAAAACATTGTCCTTTTTTGATTCCTTTGTATGAGCTTTAATCTGTAATACGTTTTGTTGTTCGGGCTATGTGTCTTATTTTATAGGGTTTTCTAGATCTTGAAACACTCCAAAAAT
>JABUQX010134219.1:0-15000 GCA_015478945.1 Trachelipus rathkii | reverse complement strand
ATAATAACGGTAATAATTATATAATAATAATAATAATAATAATAATAATAATAATAATAATAATAATAATAATAATAATAATAATAATAATAATTAATAATAATAATTATATAAATGTAAATTTAAAATTCTATTATTTTCAACTCTTTCCGTTTTCGAAATGGGGGCAATTAACCCCAATCATCATAAAAGTTCTTTTTCCTTTTAACATTTATTTCCCCCTCCCCTCCCAGCCAAGCCCCACGGGAAAACATGGAATCCTATAAAACCCCTCTCAGTTTACCAGATTAACCAATCATACAATTTTCACTCTCAGTTTTAAACAATAATTAATAATAATAATAATAATAATAATAATAATAATAATAATAATAATAATAATAATAATAATAATAATAATAATAATATGGTATATTTCCTCGTTAATCATATGATAATCATAAGAATATAATGAAATTTAAAATTACAACTAAAATTTAAATATGGCATTCAAAATATGGATTGCTGAAAAACAAATGAAACAATTATGAGTTTTACAAAGCGAATGCCAAAAAATGCCCAATGCACATTAGTCTTGGCATCAAATGCCACACATCAAGCCTCTACTCTTTCAGTAATAATAATAATAATAATAATAATAATAATAATAATAATAATAATAATAATAATAATAATAATAATAATAATAATAATAATAATTTAAAAGCATTTATCGAACAAATAATAAATTTTTTAATAATAATTGAATAAAATTTTAAACTAAACAGTTAATTCATTATTTGCTTCCTCTCAAGGTCGCCAAGTTTAAATAGTCGCCAAAAAATAAGAATTTTCGGACCAGTCCAAGAAGAAAGATCATACGACAATATTTTCGTTATTATAAATAATAATAATAATAATAATAATAATAATAATATAAAAAAAGGTTTGACATAATAGTAAGAAAAACTATCTACCTTATATTTGTGAACAAAGCTGATATCGTATTATTTTTTTATTGTTGTTATTATTATTATTATTATTATTATTATTATTATTATTATTATTATTATTATTATTATTATTATTGAACAAAATTTTATGTACCTTAAGTTATTATTTTAAAGGTTTTTAAATTGATTTTGATACCCTCAAATTCTTTGGTATAAAAGCAGTTTTGAAACAAATTTAATATTAAAGTTTTTTCCAACCTAAAAAGAAATTATATATATATATATATATATATATATATATATATATATATATATATATATATATATATATATATATATATATATATATATATATATATATATATATATATATATATATATATATATATATATATATATAACAAGGAACAAATTTTTGTTAGGCGAAAAATGTTTGATGATTTTATCGAACAAACTATAAAACCTTAATTCCCTCCTACATTTATTCATTGTATACGAAAGCATAAGAAATCACATAATCAATGTTTTAACCTTCCTTACCTGTTTTTTTAATCAATATATATCCTATATTATTTTTTTTAAAATACTCTTCAAGTTAATCACAAAATTATCATTAGCAAAATGAAGAACACCTTAATGCACCACCGAGTAATGTGAAGACTGAAAGAGTGAAGAATAACCCCGAGCATAAAGTAAGAGACGGCGAGACACTCGGTTCTCTCACTGCCAGAGACGAGGGAGAAAGAGAAGCTTACTAAATACTCACACACATTAGTTACGCATTTTACGAACTATGAAGGGCCGGCAAAAAAAAAATCTATTGTATGAAAGAAAATGGATTTTTTTTTTTTGTGGGAACTTTAATAAAATTTATTTATTATGAGAAAACATCAATCAAAGATTTTTAGTTAATTTCCAAACAACACACACACACTATTATATATATATATATATATATATATATATATATATATATATATATATATATATATTATATATATATAATATTATATATATATATATATATATATAATATATATATATTATATAAGATATATATATATATAGATATAATATATAATATATATATATATATATAAATAATATATATATATATATATAATATATAATATATAATATATATATACTTATACTTGGTAGCCCCACCCCTTCCTACGAGAAACGGGCGATCCCGAGATATTGAGCTACCACAGCAGATCGGGCCCAGAGATCCGTAAGAATTTTGTATCAAAGTTATGTCGACGTCCGCTCAGGTCCGAGCAGTTTACAAGAGGGTCTTCGCGTTCGATCATTTGTGGGAGGAACATATTGCAATGTGGGGGGGGGGGAAGGGGGGGTTTATGGATTTTATTTATTTCCTGAAGGAGGGTAGGGGATAGTAGTAGGAGAGGGTACTTCCGGACACGAAAAACCCCACCCCTGACCGACCGAAAACCCACCCCTGAAAAAACCACCTGACCTCTTTTTGCCGTTACCTTTTTGAAGCCCAATTTTTTACCTGCCCTTGACCTTTGTTTTCGGGCTTTACCTTTTGTTGGCCCTGTGACCTAAGCCGAATCCTAGACCATTTGACCAGACCTATACGTGACCTTGACCTTGACATCCTGGACTCTCTTGGGCTGCCTTGATCATCCATGACCTCTTTGGGCCTTGACCTTGACTGACCTTGACCGACCTTGACCTTTTTTGGCGACCCTAATTTTTTGGGCCCCCGGTATTTTTTTGGCAACCCTAATTTTTTGGGCAGCCGTAATTTTGTGGCAACCCTAGATTTTTTGGCAACCCTAATTTTTTCGGCACCCTTGAAGAAGGTTGCGGCCCCCCAAAAACGGGGGGTTTTTTTTTCTTGGGCCGTGCAACCGTTGTACGTTATTGCCCCCCCTATTTTGCGCCCCCCTAATTTTTTTCGACCATGGGTCAGTTTTGGCCCACGGTAATTTTTGATCTTCATTTAGGGGCTTAGCCCTATTTTTTGATGTCTTTACCTTGTTTGACCATGATATTTCGGCCTTGACCTTGGTATATACCATGGGTCATTTTTTGCCCACGGTAATTTTTGCCCACACCTAGCGTACACCCAGCCTCCATATAGCCCTACACCCAGCTACACCCGCACCCTGCCTCCACCCATGCCTCAACCTAGTCTACACCTACACCTGCCTCCACCCCAGCCTTTTCCAAAACCCATAGCCTTACAACCTAGCACCTACCCCTAGGACTCCACCCAGCCTTCACATCAGTAATGCTTCTTGTTTACGTTTTACTGCTTTAACTCATGTTTTACTGCTTTAACTCATGTTTTACTGCATTTAAACTTCATATATTTATTTTTAACTTATATGTTTTACTGCTTCAACTCACATATTTATTAACATTACATACCTTAAGCAGTAAATCAGTAAATCAATAGAGGTGCTTCCTAACACTATTTACCTTGGTTGACCATGATATTTCGACCTTAACATTACCATAGACAGGGGTCATTTTGCCACGTGTAATTTTTGGCTTCCTTTGGCTTAGCCCCTATTTTTTGAACGTCTTTAACCTTGTTTGACCGATAGTTCGTTCCTTAACTTGCCAATACCATGGGATCAATTTTGACCACGCTAACTTGATGGCTTTGATGGTTCCCAATCACCGTAAGAAGTACCTAGTGATGTTCTTTAGTGTTCTTATGAGTATCAGAGGAGTGCCAGTGGTGAGTGCCGGTGAGTTGCCAAGTGAAGTGCCAATAGTGACCAAGTGAGTGCCATGAGTGCCAATGCAGTGCCAAGTGGTGCCAATGAGTGCCAATGAGTGCCACATAGTGCAACTGAGTGCCACTTTTTTCAAGCCTTTGTCTAGTTTTCCCTTAGCCCGGAATAGCCCTAATATGGGGTGTCTACCCCTAGCGTTATAGGTATGCAGATTCGGAATGGTAGTATATTACATCCTGGCAGGATGTCCTACTATCGATTTAGTCTTTTTCTAACACTTAAACACACTATGACACTTAATACACACATACACCATGACACTTATACACACTATGACACTTATAACCACTTACACTCGCCTAGACACTTACATTAAACCATATACACTTACACACACACGCACACATTACACCTACACTTACACTCACACACTCGATATCTTGATGCCTCAGCCCCCCCCCAAAAAAAAACCTTTTTTTGGGATTTGACTGCATCATTTTGATGATCAGCATGATCCTCAGCATTGTGCCTTCAGCTGTGATGACTCATATTAATGACTCATCTTGTTACCACCTAGTATTATATGATTCATCGTGATGACTCATCTTGATGACGTCATCTTTGATACATTCTGTATTGATGATTCATCTTTGATGAACTCACCTTGATGGCTCATCTCTACCCTAGATCAAAAAACAGAGTTAATATTAATGTCTTCCCACTAGATCATAAGCTTGCCATCACGCGGCAAATGCGCCATCGCGCAGAAAGGCATGGAGCCTCGCACCCACAGCTTGCGGATCCGCCGCGAATGAAAAATATATATATACTATGAGTCATTCATTTTATTTCCATACTTAACATTTTTATTAAAAACATTCGCGAACCTAAAACTGTAATTCATTACAGACCTATTATTAACACATATATTTATTAACATTATTTTACTTGAATACTTTTACTTAGATACCTTTTTAACTTTAAAAAATTGGATATGTTAAGAAGGAAAAAAAAACAGAGTGGCCTGATATATAAAACATTTATTATACTACCAACTGTACGAAATTATTATTAAAACATTAACATTACAACCTTAAAGCAGTAAATCAGAAATCAATAGAGGTGGTTTACCTAACACAAGAGGGGATAGTATGCCTTTTGTTTTTACTGTTTTACTGCTTTAACTCATGTTTTACTGCTTAACTCATGTTTTATGCCTTAATCAATGTTTTACGTTTTAACCTATATGTTTACTGCTTTAAACTCACATATTTATTACATTAATTACCTGAAGCAGTAAATCAGTAATTCAATAGAGGTGTTACCTAACACCTAGGGGGATTAGTTATGCTTTTTGTTTTACCTTTACTGCTTCTAACTCATGTCTTACTGCTTAACCATGTTTTACTGTTTTAACTTATATGTTTTACTGCTTAACCCACATATTCATTAACATTACAACTTTAAAGCAGTAAATCAGTAAATCAACTAGAGGTGTTACCTAACACTAGGGGGATAGTATGCTTTTGTTTTACTGCTTTACTGCTTCAACTCATGTTTTGCTGCTTTAATTTCTGCTTTACTGGTTTAAACTTTCTGCTTTACTGCTTTTAACTCATATGTTTTTAACATAATTGTAGTTTATCCTGGAATATTTATTTATTTATTTTATTTATGTTTATATAATTTTTATTATTTATATTTTATTCTTTATTATTTTTATTATACTTTGTGTTATTTACTTCATGCCATTTTTTATTATTATTAGAACACACATACACACACACAGCACACACACACACTTACACTTATACACACATCCACTATAGACACTTATACACACATTCACGATGACACTTACAATTACCCATAGAACACTTAATTTACACTTATACATGCGGTCACACACCACACAACTTTACACTTATACAGACCATCACTATGATTACTTATACACAAAATTCACTATGAACTTACATTATCCCATAGACACTTACATTTACCCTTAGAACACTCACACACAGATTACTTACACTCACACAGATTTACCTACACTCACACACAGATTTACTTACACACACACAGATTTATTACACACGCCACACAGATTTACACACACACACACACACACACACACACACACACACCACTCACTACACATATAACGTATAATATTAAAACATTTATTTTTAATTAAAAACCCGTACATTTATATTACTCATTCCAATATTATAACTAAATTATTTCAAAGTTTCTTAAAAAACTTCTCATAAATAAATCAATTATTATCTTTGAACAAAGAATGTATTATTAACTGTTAATACTTTTGATTTATAAATTTTATAATAAAATAACTTTTTACTAAAATTTTATGAAATTTTATTAAAAAACTTATTTTTATGCAACTTAAAGCAATAAATCAGTAAATCCGTAAAGCAGTCCCTAGCCCCCCTCTACATCAAGCTATGCCCCGCTTTGTTCGGTTACATACTGCTTTACATCATCTTTAGCCATTCAAACGTCTAAAATAACAAAATAAGTTCTTCTCTGCTAAACATAACATGTATTTTAATTAAAATCATTCTAAGTTTTTATTTAAAAATAAACAATTTATTCACGTACATTATATTATTCACTCGTGGTACAACTAAAAATAATTTTCAAAGTTATTTCTACATATTCGGTTTTCTTTATTATTATTATTAATATTATCTATGTTACATTGACAATCCATCACGAGGAAAACACAACAACCCGCACTGCTTACAGATACAAACTGACCTCTCTTCTGTAAAATGGGTTGAACATAACGACTTTAGAGTCTAAATTTGGATATCCTTTTTGTAATCCGGGCGCGATTTAAGCCTTAATTCCAGTCAAAATTATATTTCAAAACTGACCTTTTTTCCCCTGTAAAAGTGGTGCAATACCGTACTTAGGCCCTAAATTAGGCCTAAATTTAGGATAAGCCTTTTTGTAGACGGGCTAATTTATTCCTAATACCAGGTCAAAAGGTAGATTCCCATATACCAAGGAATTCATTTTATTATTATTTTATATAAATATATTTCAAACTGAAACATGTTGGATCGTAGATCCTTTAAGCAGTAAAAGGAAATGTTTTTCCTACTTGTGATATGGTATGCGTAATCCTGATTCTCTATATGACCTCTATGTGATTGGTCGAGAATTTTTTTATCGTCTTTTGAAAATTAACTTTGTTCTTAAACTGTATTTGAGCAAGGGTGTGTTTTATTATCTCTTTATCCCAAACTCAGTTTAAAATCTATAGTCATTTTAGCTTGCTTAAGCGGTGCGACAAGTTATCTGATTGTATTAAAGTGTTTTATTTTACTAAGTGTATATCATATTATTTATAATAATTACTTACATTGAGGAATAATTATAAATTTCACTAGAATAGATAATAATTAGTTCACTAGTTCATAATCAACCACCAGGCTCAGCATGAAGCCCCGCCCGCAAAGGCAGCCAACCCGCACCCGCTGGTGCGTCCCCGCCGCGTAACCGCGCCGCGTGCGCCCGCAGGCGCAATAATTCCCGCGTTTCCCGCCCGCCGCGTGCGCCCGCAGGCGCAATATTCCGCGTTCCCGCCACCGCGGGCGCCCGCAGGCGCAATATTCCCGCGTTCCAATGAAATATTTATATATATATATATATAAGATATATATATATATATATATATATTATATATATATATTAATATTATATATATATTATATATATATATATCATATATATATATGATGTGGTGTATGGGTCAGTGTAAGTGTCTATGGGTGAAACGTATAGTGTCTATCGTGTATGTGCGTATGTGTGAATAAGAGATATAGTGTATGTGTGTATTAAGTGTTAAGTGTAAGTCTATTGTAAGTGTAACTGCTATATGAATCTGAACTCATCAATATAGTGACAAAATGACGCCATCAAAGATAGTCACAAAGATGAAACCACTAAAGCAGAGGTACCAAAGCTAAGTTAATTAAAGTTGGAGGCATCGAAGCTGAGGCATCAAAAGCTGAGGTAATAAGATATCGAGTGTGTGTATGTCGAGAATATCAAAGTTGCAGGCAATTAAAACTGAGACATCAAAGTTGAGCATCCAAAGCTGAGGATCAAAGTTGAGGATCAAATATCGGGTGGTAGGTTGGCGTTGTGTAAGTGTGTATGTGTGTATGTGTGTGGCTTGTGCTGTGAGTGCTGTGCATGTGTCCTGTCCTAATGAATTAAAAACCATAGGGATGAAGTAAATAACACTAAGTATAATAATAAAATAAAAATTTAAAATGTTTTTAATAAATTATACGCATATTGTGAAGGAGGTGCCTAATGACGTGTGAGGTATGTTGTGTGTGTTGTGTGGTGTGTGTGTGTGTGTGTGTGTGGACTGTGTGTGGGTATGTGTGCGAGTTGTGGTTTGTGTATGTTGTGGTTCAAATAATCAATAACAATACGGCATGAATTAAAGTAAACACAAAGTTAATAATAAAATAAAAATAAAATGTTTTATAATTATACGTTATTATGTGTAAGTGAGGTGCGTGTGTGTCTTGTGTGGTGTGTGTGTGTGTGTGTATGTGTGCTGTGTGTGCTATGTGTGTGTTCTAAATAATAATTCGCGCTGGAGAATATTGCGCCTGCGGGCGCCCGCGTGCGGGAACGCGGGAATATTGCGCCTCGGGCGCACGCCGCGGGCGGGAACGCGGAATATTGCGCCTGCGGCGCACGCGGCGGGCGGGGCGGCGGGACCCACCAGCGGGTGCGGGGTTGGCTGCCTTCGCGGGTGGGGCTCATGCTGAGCCCTGGTGTTTAGCTTATGAACTAGTGAAATGATTTTATCATTTCAGTGATAATAATTCATTCCTCAATGTAATATTATATTATAAATATGATTATACACTTAGTAAAAAAAACACTTTTAATACAAATCAGATAACTTGTGCACCGCTTAACAGCTAAATGACTATGATTTTTAAATGAGTTTTGGTATAAAAGAAAAAACACCACCTGCTCAAAACAGTTTAAAGAAACAAGTTAATTTTCCAAAAGACCATGTAAAAATAATTTCGACGCATCACATACAAGAGCGTATATAGAGGATAAGCGATTACCCTACCAATCACAAGCTAAGGAAAACATTTTACCTTTTTACAACTGCTTAAAGGATCTTACCGATCGCAACATGTTTCAGTTTGAAATAGTATTATAAAAATAATAATACGACCAATGATCTGTCTATACTGGAATTACCTTGTGACCTGGTATTAGATTAAATTAGCCCGTCTACAAAAAGCCTGCCTAAATTTAGCCTAAATTTAGGCCTAACGGTAGTTATTGCACCACATGTTTACAGAAAGAAGGTCAGTTGTGAAAATATATGTTTGACCTGAATTACGGCTTAAATCGCCCCGTATTACAAAAAGATTATCCTAAATTTAGACCTAAAGAAGTTATTTCAACACATTTTACAGAGAGAAGGTCAGTTGTCGTATCTTGTACGCAGTGCGGGTTGTTGTGTTTTCTCGTGATGGATTGTCAATTGTACATAGTAATAATAATAATAATAATAAAGAAACGCACGAATGAGTATTATAAAAAACTTTTGAAATATTTTTAGTTAAACTCGAGCGAATATAAAATGAAGTGAAATAATTGTTATTTTTAAATAAAAACGTAGAATGATTTTTAATAAAATAATGTTATGTTAGCAGGAGAAGAACTTATTTTGTTATTTATACTTATTACATGGCTAAAGATGATGTAAAAGGCAGTAGTCACAAACAAACAAAGCGTTGGCATAGCTTGACTGTAGAGGGTGCAGGGGCATGACCTACTGACTTTATGATTTATGCTTTAAGGTACGTAAAATATGTTTTTAATAAAATTTCATAAATTTTAGTAAAAGTTATTTTAAAAACTTGTAGTTATAAAATTTTTAAACAAAAAAGTATAGACAGTTTGAATAATAAATTCTTTGTTCAAAGAGAATGATTGATTTATTATAGAATTTAAAGAAACTTTGAAATAATTTTACTGTATATTCTGGAATGTCTTCATCTAAATACGATGTTTAATTAAAACAAAAGAAAGCTCTTGCAAATGGTTATTGGCGTTTGCGTAACTATCCGTTGCGTGGGTGGGTTGTGTGTGGTGTGTGTGCTGTGTGTGTGTGTGTGTGTAAATCTGTGGGCGAGTGTAAGTAGAATCTGCCTGGTGTGTAAGTAAATCTGTGTGTGAGTGTAGTAATCGTGTGTGAGTGTAAGAAATCTGTGTTTGAGTTAAGGGTAAATGTAAGAAGTGTCTATGGAAAATGTAAGTGTCATATTACGTGGTATAAGTTCATAAGTGAAGTGTTGTATGAAGGTGTAAGTGTGGGTGTGTGTGACGCATGTGTATAAGTGGTAAATGAAGTGTCTATGGGTAAATGTAGAGTGTCATACGTGAATGTGTGTAGTAGTGTCATAGTGAATGTGTGTAAAGTGTAAGTGTGTGTGTGTGGTGGTGTATGTGTGTTCTAAATAATAATAAGAACAATAGGCATGAAGTAAAAACACTAATATAAGAAAATAATAAAATAAATAATAAAATAATAAAAATGAATAATAAAAATAGATAAAAAATCAATAAAAATAAATTAAAAGTATTTAAAACAAAATACAAAGACGATAATCGTTAATAAAGTATATCGTAAAGCGAGTAAAGCAGGAAAGTTAACAGCAGCTTAAAGCAGAAATTTAAAGCAGCAAACAAACATGACTGTAAAGCAGTGTAAAGCAGTAAAACCAAGCATACGACATCCCCTAGGTGTTAGTAACACCTCTATGATTTATGATTTACTGCTTTAAGGTGATGTAATGGTAATGAATATGTGAGTTAAGAGCAGTAAAACATAGTAAGGTTAAACAGTAAACTGATTAGAAGCAGTAAACACATTGAGCTTAAAGCAGTAAAGCAGTAAAACAAAAGATACTAATCCCCCCTAGTGTTAGGTTTGATTTACTTGATTTACTGATTTACTGCTTTAGAGGTACTTAATTTAATAAATATGTGAGTTAAAGCAGTGAAACATATTAAGGTCGTAAACAGGTAAAACATTGAGTGTAAAGCAGCAGTAAACATAGTTAAAGCAGGTAAACATGAGTTAAAGCAGGAGAAACAGTAAAACAAAAGCGCATACTAATCCCCCTCTTGTGCTTAGGTAACACCTCTATGATTTACTGGATTCTACTCTTTAGCCTATGTAATGGTTAATGTTTTTATAAAAATTTCGTCAGTTGTAGTTAAAATGAAGAATGTTGAGTATATCAGGCACTCGGTTTTTTTTTCTTCTTACAGTACCAATTTTGAATTAAAAAGTATAAGTAAAAAGTATTAAGTAAAAATAATGTTAAATAACATATATGTGTAAATTGATAGGTCTGTAATGAGTTACAGTTTAGGTTCGCGAAACATGTTTTTAATAAAAAATGTTTAAGTCATGAAAGTAAAAATGAATGACTCATAGTATTTATATTTTTCATCGCGGCGAATCGCAAACTGTGGTGCGGAGGCTCCAGTTCCTTTGCTGCGAGGATGGCGATTCTGCGCCGTTGATGGGCAGCTTCATGATCTAGGAAGACATTAATATTAACTCTTTTCTTTGATGTAGGCTAGAGATGAGCCATCAAAGTGAGTTTCATGAAAAGATGAATCATTCAAAATATGGTATCAAAGATGACGTCATCAAAGGTGAGTCATCAAAGGTGAATCATCAATATAGGTGGTAACAAAGAATTAGTCATTAAGATGGTCATCAAAGCGCTGAGGCAGTCAATGCTGATGCATCAATTGCTGAGTCATCAAATTGATGCATCAAAGTTGAGGGCATCAAGAGTATCGAGTGTGTGGTGTAAGGTAAGTGTATCTGTGTGTTGTAAGTGTATATGGGTTTAATGTTAAGTGTCTAATGCGCTAGTGTAAGTGCTTATAAGTGTGCATAGTGTGTATAAGTGTCATAGTTTATGTGTGTATAAGTGACATAGTGTGCATAGTGTTAGAAAGACTAACTCATAGTAGGAAGATTTCATTCCTAGCAGATGTAATATACACCATATCGAATCCTCATACTGGGTTATAACCTAGGTAGACACCCATATTAGGCTATTCGGGGCTCAGGGAAGGCTAGAAAAGGCTTGAAAAAAAAGTGCGACTCAGTTGATCACTACGTGGCACTCACTTGGCACTCACTTGGGCACTCATTGGCACCTCACTTTTATTCATTGGCACTTCACTTGCACTCACCTGGCCACTCATCTAATACCATAGAACACTTAATAGAATGTATGTTCACTAAGTACTTTACGATTGATTGGAACATCAAAGCCATCAAGTTAGCGTGGTCAAAATTGGACCCATGGGTATATAGCAAGGTTTATTGGTTCAAACAAGTAAAGCGGGTCAGAAAACATAGGGGGCTAAGCCCCTAAAGGAAGCCCAAAAATTACCGTAGGCCAGAAGAATCCCATGGTATATGGTAATGTTAAGGTCGAAATATCATGGTCATATTAATCCCCCCTAGGTGTTAGGTAACACCTCTATTGATTTACTGATTTACTGCTGTTAAGGTATGGAATGTTTAGATATATATGAGTTGAGTTAAGCAGAAAACATATAAGTTAAACAGTTAAAACATTGAGTTAAAGCCAGTAAACATGAGTTAAAGCAGTAAAACAGTTTGAGTTAAAGCAGTAAAACATGTAAGTTAAAGCAGTCTAGGTGAAGGCTTGGTGGAGTCTAGGTGTAGGTGTAAGGCTATTGAAGCTTTGGTGGAGGCTAGGGTGTAGTGGTTGATAGACTAAGGGAAGGGATGGTGGGAAGGGGGGCTTGGAGGTGCGGGTGTAGCTGTGGTGTATGCTATATGAGGCTAGGGTACGTATTTGGTGTGGCAAAATTACCGTGGGCCTCAAAAAATGACCATGGATAACCAAGTTCAAGCGCGAAATATCATGATGCAAACAATTTATTATAGGGCTAGCCCTAAACATGAAGATCAAATTACGTGGGCCAAAACTGAACCCATGGTCGAAAAATTAGCGGGGCGCAATGGTGGCGAATTAGTTACAACGGTGCTAAGGCGCAACGCGTTGGCGCAACCCTGTTCTTCGAAGGGTTATATAAATTAGGGTTCGAAAAAATTAGGGTTGCCAAAAATTAGGGTTGCCAAAAAATTACGGTTGCCAAAAAATTAGTCTCAAAAAATTAGGGGGCCCAAAAAATTAGGGTCGCCAAAAAAGGTTCAAGGTCAAAAAGCAAAGGTCAAAAAAGTCAGTCGAGGTCGGTCAAGGTCAAGGCCCAAAGAGTCATGGTAATGATTCAAGGTCAAGCCCAAAGAGGTCCAGGATGGTCAAGGTCAAGTCAGTATAGGTCTGGTCAAGGTCCTAGGACTGTCAAGGTCAAGGCCCAAAAGGTAAAGCCCAAAAGGTTTCAAGGCAGCGGTAAAAAACTGGACTTCAAAAAAGGGAAACGCGTCAAAAAAGTTCAGGTGGTTTTTTCAGGGGGTGGGTTTTCGTCGGTCCAGGGAGTGGTTTTTCGTGTCCGGCAATAGCTCTCCTACGAAGGGTAGGGATGGTGCCCAGAGCGAAGATGAGATGACATTACTCTGGTTTGACGCTCCAAAGTTTGTTCTGTGGAATATTTTTAAGGTTTACGAGCTTAGAGTATGGTGTTATATATATATATATATATATATATATAATATATATATATATATATATATATATATATATATAATATATATATATATATTATAATATATATATATTATATATATAGAGTATATATTATAATATATATATATACTAATATTGCCCGCAAATAATCACCTTGAAACCTCGAATATTTGACGAAAAATATAAGCGAATTAAAAAAATTCAAAATATTGTGAGTTTCACATCGATTTTTATTTCCTTTGTTTGCCATGTTTGAAAATGGGTTAAGTAGCAATTTTACGTAATTAACAAATACAGATTAATATCTTTCCAGGGTAGTCGTGTAGCAGGTTGTGAGTCGGGGAGTCGGGTGGTGAGTGTGAAGAGAGTGGAGTCGAGTCGGCAAATTAAAAGGGTGGAGTCGGTCGTAATTTTGCAAGAGTGTGGGTCGGGGGTCGAAGTCAGGGGGTAATTTTCAAAAGGGTGGACGTCGGAGTTGGGTCGGGTAGATTTTGAAGGGGGTTGGAGTCGGAGTGGTCGGTAAATTGGAGAGGGTGAGTCGGAGTCGGAAAATTTTTGAACCGACTCCACAACCCTGGTCGTGAGGGGAAGAGCGTCTTCTGTTGACTATCAAAATTCGACCAATTTCCATGTTTTATTTTATCTTAATGTGTGTGCGAAGCAGAGTGTGCGACGCAATGGTTTATGAGAGCGATGTGAGAAGAGAGAGAAAATTGCAGCATATATACTAGAGTATAATTATATAGATATATGAGATGATGAGTAGGTATATAAATTAATATATTACAGTACTTATATAGTATAAAGATATATATATATATTATATATTAATATATTATATATATAATATTATATAATATATATAGTAGTGAGAGTAGGAGGTATTGGTATATATAGTGAGTATATTATATATTCTATATAATATATATATATACTATATATTATCAGTGGCGTATCCAGATTTTTTTTTCGGGGGCCAGACAAAAATATTTATATATATTATATATATAATATATATATATTAGTGAGTGAGAGTGATATATGGGGTATATTAGGGGAGGTAGTAATATATATAATATTATCTATATAATATAATTAGGGTATATATATATTATAGTAGTATGAGTGAGCGGGCTGGATAGTGAGGGTGAGGTATATTATATATATATAATATATATATATATTTAAGGATAAAAGTTGGATAATATATATATATATATATATAGTATGAGTTACTGAGTATAATAGTATATTATAATATATATTTATATATATATATAGTATATACTATATATAATTCAGCTAACCTCTGCTATTTTATGTTACTAAACGCATTGATACTAAAGAATGACTTAATGTCCTAAAAAATTTCGGGGCATGGCCCCCTGGCCCCTCCCTGGGATACGCCACGGTATAATTATATATCTACATAATATATATATATATATATATATATAATATATATACTTAACAAAAACATTATATATAATATATATATATATATAATATATATATATATATATATATATATATTAAATATACTTATATATTATAATATAATATATATATATATATATACTATTATATATATCAATATATAATATATATATATAATCTCTCTTC
>JABUQX010134218.1:0-32755 GCA_015478945.1 Trachelipus rathkii | reverse complement strand
TATATAAAAGGGAGAGCCTGTTTTCTTCAACAATCTTATATTTACTGATATGAAGTAGTTCCGACAGACCAACAAAAAAGCAGATTAAGAGCATTACTAGAAATATTAGCGCCTCCTGCAAAAATGATAATTTTTATTACATTTACCTAACCTAATAATTAATATCCAGTCTTGTAAAATTGAAGTTTTAAAACTTTCGGTAAATAAATTGTTAGGCCTGTAGCGAAAGATAGCCTTCTACACTGGTATTTCAAAAATCTTTGTAATGAAAGACAAAAATATTTTTATTTTAAAAGTACAAAAATTTAAATTCCTAAAACACCGAACTTAACTGTTTTATTAAATTTCAGTACCATGCCAATATTAAGATACAAATTAAGTTAAGAATTGCTATTATAAACATCTAGCTCCAATAACACGCTTTCTTCGAAAAATCTCTGAATTCTCCTAACTCGATGTTCTTGTGCAATAAAACCTTCTTCCTTCTTACTTACAATCAATCTCTATGCTTTGCGACTGTCCTCCTAAACAGCAACAGTAATTTTCATAACCTTTTTTGATTACCTTACACTTCTCATTGGATCCTGTATAATATATTTCTCATTTAAAATACTTGAAGAGGTCAATTTATATTATGTACACGACAATAAATGTTTGATTCCTCTCATACTGATTTAGTGGGAGAAGCCGAATCATCATATTCTAACGAATCCGACAACATAATTAAAAACCTCACACATTCGATCGTCCCAACCGATTCTTGACCACACTTGAATGTTTCACCACTATCCTTCTCTCTATAAATACACCACCTCGCTCCTATCGGTAAATTACTCTTGATTAATAATTATCTCTTAATTAATTAAACTTCTCTCCAAATCTCCATCCCCCTATGCAGGTTTTTCTGGCACTATTTCTTTCCGATTGGAGGCATTGCGTTTGCTCTACCTAACTAAATTGTGGTGACGCTTTGACTCATTGAAGGCGCTCAGCTTCTGCCGATAAAGTGGAACTGTAATGATGTGATGAGTAGGTTCATTCCTTCTTGACTAAATCTTTTTCCTCAAAATCCATGATTCAATCTGCTTGTTCTCGGTCCATTCAGGCTATAACAATGCGTATCGGTGTGTGGAAAAAAATTCCTTTCTCCTATTCACTCTGCCAATTTTCCATTCAGCTAGAAATCGTTGCAGGATACTCTCGACGAGCAAAGAACTTTCATAAACGAAAGTGTGCTAACCTCCTTTGTTCTCCCACTGACAAATCTATCCTAATGCCTTCCTGCAAGAAACATCTCTAACAACTTCTGTAAATGCATGCCTTCTCCTCCTCTATTCGCTTCTGATGGTCTTGTAAACTCCAACTGAAAAGCCAATCATCTCTTGGCCTCCTATTTCCTCTTACTCAACACCCTGACAACTGGCATTCCTCTTCCTCCTCTTCTCCTCTCAGATCCATGCCAATTACCTGTAATTTCATTTATCGTGTGCAATGGGCTCCTGAATATCTTATGAACTTAGGAAGCTGCCCGGAGGCATCCTCGTACCGAGTTTTGAGGAAGTGGCTTCCGTCCGTGTTGACCCCGCCCTCGTTCAACTATATCTTATCTATGCCTGCAATACTACACTTTAATTCCCTCAGGTTGAACCGCATATGCCAATAATCCTATGCCGAAAGAAAAGGATGCTCTTCTAGTCCTAGCTGTATGACAATCGGCGCTGTGTTATATAGCTCAATCTTGATTGCTTAATTATGCTGTTGAAGACCGCTTCTCACCCACTATCTTAGATCATCGGTAATCTCCATTCCCTTCATTCGATTGCTAGTACGCGCTTTCGCGCAATACTAATGGCGATATACTTACCTATTTAAAAAATTTATAGTTCTCTCACCCTTAGAACTACGGGAGCGTTTGGGTAGTGCGCTTGACATATCCAAAGCATTTGACCGGGACTATGCCACGCGTCAAAAATGATCCCAACTTACTTCCTCCTTTGCGAACTTCCTTTTCCCTTCTTAGTAAGGCTTAGCCTGACGTGTCAAATCGCTCAAAGTCGCTTGGTTGTTAATGGCGCACTTCGCTTGTTCATGCAAGTACGATGTGCCTCAGGGGCTCTGTTTAACTCCTTACTTTTTCCTTGCTTGCTAATCTATATATATTATAGAACTGTCTCACCGGCACATATACGTAATGCTTGACAATCCATTTATCTGAGAGACCGAACCCCTATGCAACATTTCTGCTAATACAGTCACCAATTCACTCAAATGCAACATAATGGCCTCATATTTATGTTAGCTGCCACTGTCCCTCTCACGTCTTCCTCATTCCCGCTTTCTATTCTGTTTGTTACGATTTTGGACAAAAGAGACTGGGAAGGCATCACTTAATGGATGTGTCAAAGTTTGTATGAAAAATGAAAGCTTGGATAATCAGCTTCGAATTTCTTACAATCTCTTTCATCTCCTCAATGACACCTAAACTTTTCCTTATCTCTTTCAACGTCTCATATGTCTCTGAGTGTTCCAATTAAACTACGCTGCTGCCTAGAACAAAATCTCCAACCTTCCACACAGGAAACCCCTCAAAATCCACAACCCGAAAACTAATCAACTTTTCCTATGACTACTGTTGAACCATGCCAGACTTCGAACTTTTTTTCCTCACTCAGTTACTTCACTATTATTCATAGTTCTGCAATCTTACTTCTGGCCACTTGTTATAAATTACTGCTCTAATCAATATCTGGGATCGAACTACTGGTTTCACCGTAGTTTTAATGGATTTAGGTCAAGACATAAAGGCCAATGAAGACTATTATATATAATAACTTCCTTTACTATTCTAGTTCACTTGACCCTAAACTATTATTGCGGGCTCGATGTTGTTTCAAATCCTTTTCTATAGTACTTTGCAGCGATAAAGTGCCGTAGAGAACGTTTCCACTCTGCGTACCATCCACGTTACGACACCCTTCAATAGTCCAAGGGTGCTGTCGCACATTGAGTTTGTGTTGATATTTATTTACTCCAGACTTAGTCTGCTGCAAGCGGCTCTTTCTTTCCGTGCCAAACCTCTGTTTTCTGTAGAAATTTCTTTTCCATCATCTGTCTACTCAATTTAACTCCAACGCACTTTATGTAATAAAACCTGCTGTTCTAACTGCTTCAATTCTAAGCGCTAAATACATTGTCGTTAGTATGAATTTTTAGAGTCATCGATCACTCCCTCCCTTAAAAGTTCGCCCGGAAGCCAACCGGTTGTCATTGAATTATTGTTCAACTATCTAAAAAAATAAATAAAATTAAAAGGATCTAATAAGAATCCTTAAAGCTAGCTGAATCCTCACTTAAGATTGCATCCCGTATGGAACCACTTTCTATGAGATCATTTACAATAGTCATTATTCGAAGAGCTTGCTCTCGCATTTGAACAAACAATAAAAATAATTATAAACAAAAACAGTGTTCAAGTGTTTTACAGAAGTGTAAGCCGCCTTATCTGCAACCACCTTGGCTAACAGCAACTGATAGTGAACGACAGTGACTTATTCAAATCTAAATTCACACTTTAAATGAAGATGAATCTGATATTTTGACTGCAAATGATTTGGATGAAGATGTCGAACCCGCTTCTACTATCACCTCCGAAACCTGTAGGAACCCTCCCTATACGAATAAAAACGTAAGAGACCGTTCATCACAATAGAACATAATAATTATTCTAAACTTTTGGTATTTGTAATTCAGTGACTATATAGCATAACAATCTACAACAAATCATGATAACGTGCCCCAAAGTGGAAGGATATTTTTCCATGGATGGATGGACCAAGAAAAAAACCAATCTTTCATAATGATCAGGTCTTTCAGGCAATATAATTATCAGCACTTCCGATATCATCAGCGAGAGCGAACGTTTATTAAGTGATAATCAAGATGAACAAAAACTCCAAATATTAACAGAGCTTCTCCAAATTGATAGTGCATCCCAAAGTTTTTTGAAAAACAAGGTGATGTGAATTTTAAGTATTGCATACGAACGGTTCACTCTTTATCTATAAGGAAAGTATTAAATTAGTCATTGGATAGATGTTAATTTAAATTTAGCTTTTAAAGATGATTTAAGGCAGTCTTTTCTTTCATTATTTTTTATACTTATATTGTAGCTTAGTTAAAGAAATCTCTTTATGTTAAATTTGTATATCATGTCCCAAAACATAAAAGCATGTTAAGCTAAACTTTTTTTAATACTTAAACCTGTGAAAAATGAAATGGAATTATTTGTGAATTAAACACAAATCATAATAGAAGGTTATTTAATATTATTATTTTCAGTTATATAGTTAATGAATTTACTAATTTAATATATAAAAGAAAACATTTAGGGTCACAACCAAATATGAAATATAATAGTTGACGATAGATATGTGCTGTTAAAGGAAACAAATTCTTTGAGGTAGCTAGCATTACACAAAGGATGGCATAAGATTTCTGATTACTGTGGTATTACATTAATTTAAATTAAAGTTTATCATTATTTTCTTACCTCGGAGAAAAATAAGATGTAATTTAAAGTTTTAATTCTGTGAATTCTGTGTAACGGTCCGCGTCTGGGAGCGGTTACTACCTCTGATAATAATAGATGAATATGTAATATATAATATAATAAATTTAATAAATGAATTCATATATAATAATTAAACTTTTAGTAATTTGTATGATATTTATATAATTATTTTTATTAATTTTTATATTTCTATTTATATTTTAGATATTATTATAAATAATTAATTTATATATATTATTAATATTATATGATTATAAATATATATAACTCATAATTTAATATATATATAATTGTTAAATATATTATTATATATTTAATTAATATTATATAATAATTAATATAATTTAATCTTAACTATATATAGATTTTATATTAAATAATATAATCAGAATACAGCAAATAAATTGAATTACAATACTATTCGTGTATGGTCTCCAAATAACGAATTCCTGGACTGAAAGCTAGGTCCATTTATGATTCTTGCTAAATCAGAGTTAAATAATTGTAAATTTATTGAAATAAATACATAATAAAATATTATATGAATAGTATTTTGATTATTCCTAAGTTTAAAAATGTAAATTTTGATTAATTTAATATCAACGTTAATAAATTGAAATCTGCTACATTTAGTTTTTAACTAAATTAAATATTATAATGATATTTATATTTCAATAATTTAAAATTTAAATTCTGATAAATCTGTAATTATGTTTTATATGCTAATAGTAATACTATTTTAAAGGATACCCTAAAAAAACATATAAAAATAATAAAATCGATAAAGTACTTAATATAAATGGTTATATATTATATATATATGGTTGTCAACCTTAGAGTTGAAACTCTAGGTGTTTGTACATCTTCGAACTCTGAATAAAGTCTTAATAAATTGAATTTTTTTTTTTTTTTATTTAAGTTTATGTAATTACTAACATTAAATATATAAACTACTACTTACGATCCATGCCTTATAAACTTTAAACTGTTTATGTAATATAATATAAATATAAATAATTGATTAATATAATAAATATAATTATAATTTATATTATATTTAATGATTTAACTTCAATATTACATAGACCATAATATTATAAATAAAAACAACCATTATTAGTTACATCACTTTATTGAAGCTCAAATATCAAACCAATACTAGTAGACAAGATCATTCGAATCATTATGCATTATTTGCTAAACTCTGACAACTAAGGAAAATTAAATTTTCTGGTTAGAAGATACCTATTTAGACAAAACATATATAACCGTTAATACCTTTTAACTGGTTACTACCTTAATTTGATGAAAGCCTTTGAGAGAAGTCATTTAAACAATTCTTAACCATTCATTTGAAATTCTCTTAAATTTACCTCTTCATCAAAGTTAAATAATAATATAATATTAAGAGCATACGCTATAAGTTTCGTTTTTAATTTTATGTACACATAATGTAATTGTAAAGTATTCTAAAATATCTGCTAAATACTAGCAAAATTAGCATAGCTACTGAGATAAGATGATGTTGTGAATAATAGCTAGTCATCAGAATAATATACCAGATAAGGAGAGAAATAGGAGAAAAATAAAATGTAAGAGGGAAATTAAAGTTACAAGAAGATAAATCTCTATACAAATAGATAGAACTGCAACTTTTATTTGTTTTTTGATCTGCATGATAATTAATAATTAAATAATATAAAATAATATATATATATATTAATAATAATATTAATATAAATTAATATATAATATATTATTTCTTCTTCTTTCTTTACACCCTTCCTCTTTTGGGGGTAAAATGCTGTACAAGCATCGGAAAAGAAAACTAGCAGAAGAAATAACACAACTCGAAAAAAAGCCCAGCCTTACCGCCCCCTTCTTACCATTTAATTATGAGACTCTCACAGACAGGAAAATCCACCCATAGAGCATCAAATGACCGCGACGGACCCTCACTATGGTATAATTATATAATGGTATATCCCCGGCCCAGTGGACCAAACCACCCCCAACAAAACCCGCCATTCTCTCCATCACGAACAACTCTATAATTTTCCACATTCAAATAGACTTCCAGTTTCTACTCCATTTCAACATTCGTTCACCGGACTCAATCCACTCTCTTTCGGTCTCCCATGAACCGGATCGTCCCAACATCACTCACCACTATACTCCGCTTAACCAACACACTATCATTCATCCTTTTCCACATGACCAAACATCTCAACATACTTTTCATTTATTCTTTACATTTACCCTTTCTTCACACCACCACCACTCTAAACGTTCATTCCCTCTTTATCAATTTCTCTCACAATCCACACCTATATAAATAATATATATATATATATAATATATCTTATAATAATTAATATTATATATATAAATAACTTAATAATATATAATTGATATATATTAATTATAAAGATATATATAAATATAAATATAACCTATATAATCCAGAAAAGGCCAACTGTATGTGTAAACAATAGAAAGTCTGAGCTCTATGAGTGACCTGGAGTCAAAATTGAAATAAGTTCTCCAATGGTTTGCCCATATATTTATGCTATATGAAAGTTGTCCAAATATTTTCAAACACCCCATATTTCAACCTGGAATCGTGCAAAATTTATTTTTTCTAACACTAAAAACTCTTTTCTCCATAGAAAATACAATAATCTTTCTGGTTACTGTTTCTCATGCTCCTTCTGCATTATGCATAGAATGTTAACTCTACTTTCTTATCTTCCGACGGCACAACTGCTGTCTGGTTAAAGAAAATCTCACTCAAACTTTGCACTAATCCATTTTAGAAGATTCCAGGGCTATTGCTAATCCACACCCCCCCCCCCAACTTATTATGCCTAATATTGTAATTTATTCTATTCTAAGATGATTTTTCTGCTCTCACCGCGCTCAACACTAAGAATGTGGACCCTTCTCAACCTTCAAACTATCATCCTGTCGCTTTAACTTCTGTTGTAAGGTTTTCGAATCTATTCTTAACAGTAAGATTTGGAAACATCTCAATTCTTCTTATCTTATCTCTGATCTCCAGTATGACTTTCATAAGAAGCGATCTACTGGTGATCTTCTATTCGGTTTCGACTTTCGGCATTATCAGTTAGTTTTGAATTTAGACAAAATTGAAAGCCTTAAAAATTGTGCCTAGCTTGGTTCTAAAATCCTCTTTTTCTTTGGTTTTTAAAAATTCCCTCTTTTTCTATAGCAACTGTGGTAGATGGCCACCATTACTCCTTTAAATCTATAAATAGAGGTGTTCCTAAGGGTTCTGTCCTATATCCAACTCTCTTTCTACTTTTCATTAATGAACTTCTATCTATCATTTTTCACCTATCCACTCCTACGATGATGACTCCACACTTCATCACTCTGTTCATTTAGAAAGATGTCCCTCCCAACAGCAACTAGCTAGCACTAGAAGAGCAGCCTTAGAGAAAGTAACCTCTGACCTTCCTTGAATTTCTAATTGGGGCAGTGAGAACAAGGTTGTTGTTTTGTTTGTAGGTTTTTAAATTGCCTCAAACTTGGGAATTTCCCCAACTCTGGTGAAATTTGGTAGGCCTTCTGCCTTTGTCAACCAGAGGAGACATAAAAAAATATACCAGTATAGGTTAATAGATGCCTTTATTAGTATATTGTAGTTGTTGCTAAAACGAACATATTTTAATAATAAAAAAAAATAATAATTTAATTTAACCCTGTAAAATACTGTACCTTCACTTTTCTTATCTTAAATTTTGGTCTTTTGATACTGTGTCTAACACCTTTATTAATTCCATCTGCACTGGAAGATTTGTGGGAATATTTATGGGACATTTTTTTTTGAGGTGGAGATGGTCTCTTCATTAATTCCTTAATTTTTTCCATCACATCAAAACCTGGATCTAAAAGAACAAACAATAAAATTGCAACATGTGTACGCTACACTCAATGTCATTTGATATTATTATCACAGATGTAATTTTAACTATTTAAAATTATTGATTTTATTATTTTGATTTCTAAGTCTAACCATTTGATTTCAACAAGTGAAACACCGGATCTCTGACTTGACTGGAGTTCCAGTCTTTTTAAAGGGCTCCTTCTGGAGACCTACATTTTCAAAAAAAGTGAAGCTTTTTATAACAAAATAATTATATTATTGAAGTAATAATGAGGCATTAATGAAAGATATCTATAAGAACTAATTCATACAAAGAATTCAAAAAAATTAGAATATATTTTTATCTTAGTAATAATATTAAACAAATATAACTTATTTTCAGTTATAATAATATATAGCGTCGGGCGGGGTGACTTGGACCACTTTAAGTATAAGTTCGTCTCCCGACTTTCCCTTAATGCACTTTTTGGAATTTTTTTTTCCTCCTGAAATTCAAGGCCATATAGTAGGTAATAAGCACACAAAAAAATAATAATGTAATTCTAATAATAGTTTATTATAAGTTAAAATAAAGCTCAGCATAGAATTGACTCAAAATCACCACCCATGATGGAATATCGGACCATCTGTTAAAAATTACCTCTTTAACTTAAAAATTCAAATTCTTAAATTTTATTTTACTTAATATAATAATTTATATGTAAATTACAAATATCTATAAAAAGTCAAATAAATGAATCCAATAAAATATAGAATAAAAAATGTGTTGTCCGATCACCCCTCTCTGCTCTATAAAAAAATAATTAGTGACACTTTTAATGGAATTCGTATTTTTCATATAAATTTCATTAATTATTTTAATTAATCTTAATATAATAAAACTATATATATTAAAAATAATATAAATGTAATTAAAAATGTCAATGAATAATACATTAAAAACGAAAAACATATGGCCGAGTCACCTCAATCAAAATTATTACAGCGAGTGAAACGGACACAAGGTAATGCACGTGATTTGACCACTTATACTGTTTGGAACAAAATTACTTTGCCAGTTTAAAGCTAACATAATCGAGTGTATACACTGAAAAATAATATAAAAAAACCATCCACAATTGTTCATTTCTTAAACAAAGTTTAAAAAAACTCACATTTCAAAAGAAATTTATTACTCGCTATTATTAGCAATATTTTTTTTATACTTTTTAAAAAATATGAAAAAATTTCAGAATTAAAGATGATCTAAATAAAACTTTAATACTAAAGCAGGGCTATTAAATGAGCGAAAATTTTTAATTTTTTTTTTTATTTTTTATTATTAGAGTGACAGAACACCCCTCTAAAAAACCTGGTCCAGTCACCCCCGTCCCAACAAGCTACATATTAATGTATTAAGTAATTACCAAAAATTTTGTAACCAATACTGATCACATAAAAGTTAGTTGAATCCATATTGTCATATATAACACAAATATTTTATTACAAACTAGGCCTATAGTGCAGATACTTTTTATGAATGTTTGATGGCAAAAGGCTTGTCAAGTGGAAAAAAACCGTTTTTTGAAATCATGTTTTTTTCAGGAAAAAAAACAATTTTTTTCATGTAATTTTTTATGTTTATTTCAGTTTTTTTCGTTTTTTCATTAAATAATGTTATTTTTAATATAATTATAAAGAGAGCTAAATGTTTATGTTAATTTGTAGTATTTTCATTTCAAATAGAGACAAGTCATCGGAAAGGAGACAAGCTTTTTCTGTGTTGAACGAAGGCGAGAATTCTTTCGTGCATCTTACAAGAACAGACATACAATTTATCATAGTTGTAGATTGACTAGAGGTTTGTAGCCTACTCACTAATTTTACTATGTATTTCCATAGTATAAAATATCTTCTTATTCCTCTTTTACTTTTAAACATTAATGTATATTATATTATTTATAGAATGCATCTGAATTACTGAACTCAGGAGTCTTTGTATACAGTCCAAATGAAATATAGGAGAGAATTAAATGAAAATATCCCAGATACATAACTATAATTTTGCAATAGTGAATGAATAAGTTCTACCATGGCATGGGAATGCAAACTTTGATTCACAATCACTAGTCCCCACTCCCCAGAACACAGTCACTACTGAGTACTGACTACTTGCTTTTATCTATCGTCTATATTAATAGTGAGAGGAAATGGGTCCCACGGTTTCAGTGCTGGGCGCACTATGTTCCTTCATATTATATAAATATTTAGACCAGTACTAAATGCAAGTTCTAAGTTTGCAGATGTACAAATGCCACCTCAGTTAAGGGAATAGTGAAGATGCATAAAGATTCAATGATCTTTGATAATACTTCTGGTGTGGCAGGATAAAAAAATGTGATATTTCAATAGTAAAAAGTTAAGTTCTTCCACCTAGTACTCAAATAAAATTTAACACGATATGAAGGGTTGCTTGAGTCGTGGATCAAGAAAAAGATTAGTCGTGAATTATAAAGCAGAATTTAAAATAGCGAATCAGTGTTTGTGAACTAGAATTAAATGCAATAATGCTGGCATTAACTAAATCGCAATGTTATTACAAGAGCAAGCAAAATTAAGTAAACTGTTATAATACTATATAGCCAGTATAGAGTATTGTGCACAAAGTTTGGGCCCCTATTTAAAGAAAGACTTAGATATGCTAGATAGAGTGCAACGTAGAGCAACTAAGGATGATTCTGGTTTGATGTAAGACCTATGAGGAAACGAGGCTGAAGGAATGTTAGCAATGTTCTGTTAGAAAAGCGATTTCTCAGAGGAGACATTATACAAGTCCAATATTTCTTATGTTCTTATTGATAATACAGAGACCAATAAATTTCATAGTTAGAGCATGGACAGGTGACTAACAAATAAGAAAATAAGAAGAAAAAACATGTCATCTTGAAAAAGAACAGCATTCATAATAGCGTTGTTAAAATTTGGAATCGTCTCCAGAGGAGGTTGTGAGGGACTTCGATTGCAACATTAAGAAAGGGTTGGATACGTTTATAGAGGTTGGGCAATTATAATTATAAACACTAAAGTCAACCATCATTTTAATTATATAAGTATAACCTTAGGTAAGTTACCATAACTTTAGTTAAATGCTTGTGAAGGTTTATATATATATAGATATATTATATATAATATAATATAATATATATAATATTATATATATATATATTATATATATATATATATATATATATGTATATATATATATGAACCAATACTTATTTATTAATGCATGTGGATAGTTAGTGTATTTATATAATAATATATAATAATATATATTATATATATTAAGAAAATATTATATATATAATATAATATATATTAATATATATATATATAATAATATATATAATATAATTATACTAATATAATATTAAATAAGTAATATAATAGATATATAAATAATTATAATATATATATATATATATATAAATATATATTATTATATATATTATATATAATAATTATATCATATATATATATTAATACTATAGTATAGAATATACTATAATATATATATATAGATTAAGGATATAGCCATAATCGGAAAGACTCGATCGCCTATGCGGCCAAAATATCTGATCAATTAATAATCACTTTAACAAAATATCCGTTTGAAAAGCTTTATAATAAACAATAAAAACGTCAACATAAGGAAAGTTATTTCAATTAAAATTGAAATTTTAGAACTTATTTTCCAAAAAAAATATAATATAGCCAAATTTTGTGCTAATATGGCAGAAAATCTTTCATTTGTTCAGATCCTATAAGGCCTTGACATTTTTTTCAATATTCTAAAAAATAAATTCATTTTAGTGATACGGATAATGGACCAAACATGGAGCTGGTATAAGGGAGAGTGCCTTGCTATCAATTTCATGTTTGATTCACGGTTGCAACGAGCATCTCACGATCAATATTATGTTAGAGTCTGTTACAGAATTTTATTACTTGCAGAAGCATATCCTCTCATTATCACCATTCAGCAACGGCAGCCTGCAAAGCTTAAAACTTTACAAATGCAGATGAATGTTAGCATAGCATAAATTAATTAAGACTTATATACGCTGGAACAGAACTTATATATGCTTAAAAGATTGTTTAAAATAAATTTCCCCTATCCAAATACGCTCGCTGAATAAGCAATCATAAAATGTTGTACTGAAGTTTCAGGCAAAATTATCCATTACTTTACCATTTGAACTCACAAACATAGCATAAACGTGAACATAACAGTCGCCCAATTGATCCTTCCAATTTAGCAATAAATCTATTTTTAAATAAGGCAATTAAAAGCAAAAGCTCAGTGGAATAATTACACTCGTTGAAGAGCTTAAAAATCAGTAGAAAAAAACTTTCTAATTTCTATTATTGATAATCTTTGTGTTACTACTCTTAAAACGCGATTCAATCTTAATTTGTTCAACATGAAATCAGCATGAATCAATAAAAAATATGTTTTAGAGTCAGGAAAGAAATGCATGAAAATTAGCTCCTGACTCTTCTCTCTGACGATGATTCCACTATTGGAAATGAATCTGAAGGTCCATTTAGCAACTTCTTTAATTAGATTGTTTTAAAGGAAATTTGTGCATCAAAATCGTCATACAGAAAAGTAAGTGAGAGTGAAAAAAAGAGTCCCATTTTTCTGACGATGTTATTATTGTACATAAAGTAAAAAGCAACATACGGAATTACATTCAAGAAATAAACAAATTATATAAGTCCTACTGACCAGTGTAAGACAATGATATTATTCCTCAACTTTGAAAATACACTGGAAAATTATGAATTTGAAAAAAAACAATAAAATACCTTTGAAACTCCACCGTCATCAGTCGGAAAGTGAAAAAATCAAACAGATAAATATTTATGAAGCCACAAGAAAAATAGGTTATCCCCTGGAAAATGGAGACTGCTAATGTTCTTTCATTTTAACCTTAGAGCTTATATCAAATGAAGTATAGTTTAATATATTTAACTACACTTTTCCAATTCATTTAATTATTTTAATATGAAATGGTTCTATAGGAGGAAATATTATACTTTGTTATAACTTGAATAAACACTGTAAAACAGAAGTTCTTTGGACGGGTTGTCGCATGTTATGATGTCTGATTCCAAAAAGTAATCGTTTTGCAAATCACATCGCATATGGAGATATTGTGGACACAATTGTAAAATTTATGATTTTTACCTTCAAGATGTCTTTATCACAATGTTTTGATAAATTATATAATAATATATATATATTAGATAATAATATAAATACTATATATATATATATAGAATTATTATAATAATATATATATATATAATAAAATATATATATATTGAATATAAGAAGCGGTGTTTTTGATAACATGTCTTGATAGATATAGTAAAACATATAATACAATATGAATAAAGAGTAATATGGGACAACAATGAATGTAATAGAAAATGTTAGTAGTGTAAACATACACAGGTAGGTAACTTTCTCTTCGTAACGATCTACTGTCATAGCGCTGAATATCCCTCAAATCAAAGCAATTCCAACAATAGTCGCCATCATATTATATCCCACCTGCCCGAGGTAAGTCCTCTTAACTTAATCTTGATGAAACGTTCACCTTACTCATTCACTAAAAATCGCCTAGTTTATTCCGGAAATTTTCTTAGTGAAATGTAAATAGTGTAACTTGATAACTCATTCTTCACCATGAAATAAAACGTCTAGCAGTTCCTGAACAAAGTAGTGGTTCTCGCTTTCCTTTCCCCAGAAAAATTATGTGCTCCATCTGAAAAAGCATTCCACACTCTTGCCTCTAACACAGTATTGTTGTAGCAAAGGCAGCATAGGAGTGTCCGTATTTGTGGGCATCAAATATCCCAGCTTTTTCTTCTCGTCACTTAGAACAGGAAACTGAGCATATTATATAGCGGAAGCATTCACCATTATGTCCAGGCCTTCACAAATTGTTTCACAAACCAATTTTTGTGTAGTGAGGTTAAGATAATTTTTCTCCGTACAAAGTGGTTCACGTCATGTTCCTGTCACCTGCGTCAAGGTTTCCCCCCTCGGTGCCATTCTCTTTTGGTCCAGAGATCCTTTGCCGCCTGGCTGTCCCAATAAGCACAGGAAGCAGGGATATTGAAACCTCCTTGCTGACCGAGCAAAATGTTTACCATTTTGAGTCGAGCATTTTACCCTTCCATGTACCTAAATTGTAGTCCTCCCAATCTCGTCTGATTTTTGGCATACTCCTCTCTCATCTTCTTACCGAGTACTCCTACGGAACCGAAGCTTATATGTTGCCGTTTGTAACAACACACACTTTAAACTGCTCTGAAGGTCAATAAACATCACCACTCACCTGCATCGGATCTGGAAGTTCCCATAGCGAAAGTAGCCTGCAACTTTCAACGCAATACACAAGGTACCATCGACTGAAGATCCTCGCAGCTCTGCTTTTCTGTTACGATAAAATGTTACTCTTGTCTTGTGCCATGGTCCAGTATTCATGCAACGCGAACCAAACAGCTCAGACAACTTCGCAAATACAACTCTATACAAGATCAAAAATTCATTCACCCTGGGTGAACAATGACGACCATCCGACTGTATTTCAGATGATGATCGACATCATCCAGGTCATGGCATCCATACATGTAGACGTACTAAAGTACCACATGCTTTCCGAATATCGACCGCATAAACTTACTGCTACTGTAATATATGCAATGTAACATCTATTACAGCCTACGTAGGTGCGCACATGAATTTTTCATCCTAGGAATATGTGCAAAAAATAGGATCCATGATTTGCACCAAACGGATGTGATACAGCAAATCAAAGAATATATTGGAATCAGCACCTCCGATTACTATATATCTGCACAAAATCCATCAAATAATTTACCTTTTTTTGTTGACCAGTATTGTTAAGTTTTCTTATTTTTCCCTAAATGGATGACCGAACTTTGAAAAAACTATTCGGCCGAAGCGAAGTGATTATTCGCCGAATATTCGGTATTCGCCGAATACTTTAGCCGAATATTCGGTATTCTGCTTTTCCACTATTCGGCAAATTCATAAAATAGTTATATATATATATATATATAATATATATATATATAATAATATATATATTAATATATATTATATATATATATAAATATATATATATATAGTAATATATATGAGAATGAACGTATTAGAGAGTCGTCTGGTCTGTGAAGAAAGGTAAATGAGAGAATAAATGAAAGTATTTGAGATGTTTGTCATGGAAACGATGAATATGATAAGACATTTAGAAACTCTGAGAGTGTTTGTGAAGCCGACCAGCTGGGAGACCGAAGAGCAAGTGGATTGAGTCGGTGAACGAATTCTGAAGGAGAGAAATGCTGAGTTTTGCAGAGCGAGAATTAAAGGGTGCGTTGATAGGATGAGAATTGACGTTGTTTGTATGAGGGCAATGTGTGTTGGTCCAGCCTGTGGCCAGGGGATAACCCTTACATTGACGAGTTACCAAGTGAGGTTTTACCGTCGCATGTTAGAATTAATGGTCCCGATGATGCTCTAGGGGAATTTTCTTCTGTGACGAAGCTCCTCACTAATTAATATAACAGAGGGGGAGGGGGTAAGGCTGGGTTTTTTTCCATGCTTTACAGCACCTACCCCAATCTTGGGGAAAGAGGAAGGAAGAAAGAAGAAAGAAAGAAAATATATAATTTAATCTATTATATAATATAATTATTATATAATATAAATATATATTAATTATATAATATTAGATATATATATATATATATAATATATATATATATATATAATATATATAATATATAATAATATATATATATATATATATATATAATAATATAATATATAGTATTATAATATATATAATATATTTATATATATATATATATATAATATATATAAATTATAATATTAAATATAATTATATATATATATAATATATATTAAATATATATATAAATATATATATATAAAAATATAAATATATATAGATATATAGATATTTATATATAATATATTGTTGGATTTATGGCTTTCGAATGAATCAAAGTAATGAATTTGATCGAGATTGTATAGATTAATATATATTTTAAAAATTATTATTTATATATAATTTATTATTTTTGAATGTAAAATATAAATTTTGTCAATTGATTTATTGAATTTTAGATTAATACGAGAGGAGACAGTGTTATGTTTGTATATGTCAACCTTGTTATTTCAATATTTGATAATGTGAAATGGTTAATAGAAAGTAATCTGAATGTAGAATATTGCAGAATATTAATTATGAGAGTTGTATTAATTATATGTAATGATATTGAGTCTGAAATGAGAACAGATTATGATGGAGAGGTTCATCACTACACTATATATGCGATTATTTGGTTTTTTGCGAATCTTAAGAATTGAGAGAATGATTAGAAGAGATTGGCATAATGAGTATATGTGTAAAAGAGTGGATTTGATAAGTAAAATAAACGGAGATAATAAGAATATGTAATTAATATGTTGTGGAAGTTTAGATCAGAATCTCTGAGTGTTATAGTTAAATGTTAATAATGAAATAAGTGAGCAGCATTATGAGTATACATATGTGAGTTGTGAGGACTTGAGTTTTAAATATAGTAAAGCCATAAATGAATATGTAAATATTGATTAATTATTAAGACATGATTGCTAACTTATTAGAAGTTGTATTAAGGAAAGATTAGTGTAATTAGAACAAGGTCAAAATGGTACGGTGGCCAAGTAAATCAGATTTTATCGTAATTAGTAAGAAGTGAACTATAGTCTAAATGATTCGCGTAGAATGAATACTACATTCGTATGAATGATAGTGTTACTCTTGAGTTATAGTAGGAAGGGGATATACTATGGAGTCTTAATGAAAATAAGAAGTATTAGATCTAAAGTGTCAAGGAGTTCAGTAATATGGACGTTAGATGAGGTTAAGTTAGATTTGAAAAAAATTTAAATTATGTGATGAAATAACGTATATATAGAGATGGTTTTTGGTTGAAGAAGTTAATTATAAGAGGTGAAAGAGAGAAGAATATGATAAAGTATGGTAAGAGTAAGAAGTTATTTAGTATTCAGTGTGGTAAGTGTTGTGTGTTGTCTGATATGTAATAAAGATTTAAATGAATAGATATATCTTCAGTTAATTTTACATAATAATGCCTGCATTTGTTAAACCCTCACAACTGGTAATGAAGAATAATACTCGATAGAAAAGGAATAGAGTAGTTAGGTAGTACATAAATAATATAAATATATTAAATCTAAGTGTTGAAACAAATGTCGTAAGTAGAGAGTGAATGTTAGGGTGCAGAAGATTAATATATTTATCGAGTGCGGAAGAAATGCTAAGGGCTTGAGTAGGAAGATGATAGTGGCAGGAGGAGGGGGCGGGATGGCAGGGGGGCCCACCGGGGGCCAGGGGAGGGAGACCTGGAACTCAGTGGTATCGAGGGACCAGTCGAGAGGCCTCGCGTACTTGTTGTTGAAGGGCCCAGTGATGGCCGGGTAGGGAGGGCGGCGTAGGGACCGAGCGCTCACTGAATTGTAATTGGGACAGAGGGTGGCGGTGAAGCGGCTTGCGGTGCGACGGGTGCAGGCGCCACTCTCTGCGATGCTTGGACATCCTTCCCTTGAAGAATGGGAATGAGTAGGGAAGAAAGAAGAAAAATTAGAGTCAGAGTAAGCTTCTTTTAATGAAAAAGGTATATAGAAGAGATAGAGAAATAGAAATAGAATGATGAGATAGAGAGAGTAGAGGATAGAGGTCCACCATTACCAAAAATGGGAGGCGATACCATACCATACAAGTGTACCGCAATGGCACGCCGGATATACCATACCAGACGCAAAAGTGGGTGGGCTCGAGAGCCCTGATACCGAGACGGTTGATCCCATATGCCGTAATAGAAGAGAGAGAGGATAATAGAAGAAAGACTCCGGAGAGAATTGTAGTAGGATAGTAGAGTAAAATATAGATGAGATAAAAAGAGCTTTTAATGAAGCTATCAAGTGACTAAAACTTCCCCAATCGGTAAAGGGCAAACGACCGAAAAAGTGGGAAGAAAGGCGGTCCAGACGGTAGAGGAAGGGCCGCAAGTTGTGCGTGAAGGGCTAAGTCCCGTGCAAGTCGAAGAAGCACCGGTCTGACGAAAAATGGAAACAAAACAAGAGGACCGCGTGGAGGCCCCGGCGGAAAGTTGCAGGAATGGCCATCAATAAGAATGCAGCGAATCGAATGGCTAAAAGAGGAAACGCCAGCACAAGAGTAGCTGCAAGTGTCAAGAAAACAAGGTGGTGGGTAGTGGCAGCTTAGCCAAAACCACGACTCTATTCACAAGAGCGAGTGCAAGGGGTGAAAAAACAAAAGTATACCGAACACCATAAGCGCGGCGGGGAAACAGGAAATGTAGGGCGTTAAAACGGGGGAGCATGCTTAGTCAGCGGGAAGCACACAAGAACAAAATACCAAAACGTCGAAAATGAAAAGCAAAGGAAAGACTAAAATGCAGAGCAGAAACGCGCGCGAGTAGTACAATGACCGATGAAAGAGAAGAACGTAAAAAGAAGTGAGTCCAAGGAAAGATGGGGGGCTGGCGAATTGAGGGAGGCAAGCCCACAAGACAGGACGGGACAAGTGTGGGTAAGGGTTTCTCCTGTACGCAAAATGCGAGAAGATGTGTCCGAGGCACAACCTGGGATTGGGCGGAACTTCGCTGCCGTGACCAGAAACCTGGTGTGGCGGGAACTGCGTAGCTGGCGCGGTACCCGTCTAAAACAGGTGGAGAAACGTTCGACGTGTGTGGCTCAGAACACGGAGCCCGAAACGAGAGAAGTGAGGGCCGAAAACGTCCGTTGAGCCGGCGGCCCTGCCAGTGGACCTCGGCCAAGTGGCCCGGGCAGAGAAAAACAGTGTAAACAAAAACGTTCCACAAGGCAAGCTAGATCGGGGACAGGGGCACACTGAAGTGAAGGGGAGTTCCCTGACGGCCCGACCGGCCCTACCAAAGCCGCAAGTGCCCTGACCACACCACCGTGCGGGGCGGTAGGGATGGCAGAAAATGAACGAGTAAAATGTCATGGAGGCAGCCAGTGACGCAGTTCAGACAGGAAAGTAGAAAAATGACTAGAAACTGTGGGAGGTGAGAGCGCGCTCTAGCAAAGCGGCAGGGAAACACGGCGCCGGGCAAGGAAGAGATGCTGAGGAAAGTGCGTGGTTCAACCGGGGAGGTCGCGGCTGGGGGGCGGGGTACGCTGAATGGGGTCAAGTCGCCGAGGGGCTCGACATGTGTCAACAGTGGTGTAGTGAGGAACTGATGAAACGTCAGGAATCGTAGAGCGGGGCACTGTCGGGAGAAAGCAGACTATGCGTGTCAATGTCCAAGAAAATGGCTGATGAGAGAAAACCCGCCTCCACTGGGCGAGGCCAGGCAAAATACGATCGCATGAAAGTGCCACAAGTCCAAAAACAGGACATGGCCGCAGGGACTAGAAATGAAAAAAACTGAAATCAAGGCTTCGAGAAAGACAAGTAACCAGCCAAAAAGAGTGTGAATGGGAAATGCAAGGTGGAGAATGAGCCTCACGTAAAAGTAGAGGGAGTGTGCGTGTGCGCGTAGAAAAATGGGGAGCAAGGCGATGTAATCACATAGGACATCGGCATCGGCCCCATGGGAAAAGGAACTACCCACTATCGGGAAACATAAGGTAAATGGGTCCCGACTGATGCGCCGCACTACGAGGTTGTAAAGGACAAGCATCCACCACCGAAGGCAAGAGGAGTTCAGATGCGTTGTTAACAGCATCTGTAAGGCAAAAAGAGAAACGGATGATAAACGGGGGGTGGAGAAGAGAACACGCAGGTGCATGACAAGCGTGTGAGGAGGATTGAGAAGTGGAGGGAAATGGCACAATGTCAGGCACCAACACTGTGCACGAAGATCGGAGTAGGAAACACGTTAACGAAAAAGTGTCACGGAGGTGGCCGCTGGAGGTGTGAGTTAAGTCAAAGAGTGCGCCGCGAATGGAAACGCGCGGCGGCCATGTTAGATCAAATGCTGGGTACAATGGACAGTAGCGGGGAACAGCAGGTCCTGACCCCAACCACCGAGGAAACGGGGGCAGGGCGGCAACACAAACGGGGGGAAAGTGAGGGCGGGGAAGCAGGGTGAGAGAAAAATACCTGCAACGGCACAAAAGTCCAAAAAGTCACGGAGGCAAACCCGCAAAACAAAAAACCGCAAAAAAGTAGAAAGCCCGAAAAAGAAAAAGATGAAACAGAGTAAGCAGTAAGGTCAGACAGCGAAAACAGCCAGTAGACCAATCACCGTTCAAGTGAAAGAGGAATGGAACAACCTCAGACGAACAGGAAAGAAAGAGACAGTAGGGAAGAGGAAACGAAAAAAAGTGAAGAAAAGAAAACAGGAAGAAGTGAGATGGTGAGGAAGGCCAGCCGCCCCAGTCCTGTGCAATTACTGTATCAGAAGACAGCGCTTATGCCACAATAGACAGCAAGAAAAAGAGAAAATAGAGCAAAAAGAGAAAGGATCCAGTGAGCAGTCCACGAGGTGAAGGAAAAGGGCCCGACTGTGTTGGAATGCCCGACGGCAGCAGATGCGGTAAAACGGGCCAGGACGCCTGCCCAGACCAATGGATAGTGCCGGACTATGGTGCCCTGACTGTCCGAGAAGGGAACCCGGGTGGAACAACAACCAAGGGCAGTTGGCATAAAGAAAGAATAGCATCGCATGAACGTGAGGTCACCAAGCGTACAACATAGAAATTGTGTGCACTGGTGACGGGCACTGGGGAGTGCAAACGCCAAGAACGAAAGACGAGCCGCAAACAGCAGGACATGGCCGGGCGAACGAAAGTCTCCCACGCTCAACCAGAGAAGGGAGCGGCCAGAGATCACTAGTGACCGCAAGACCCTAGACCCTTGTCAAAAATGGTCGCCAGGGCAAAAGGCGGCGACAGATGAAAAAGGTGAAAAGAGGAATCTGATAGAGTGAAAAAATAAACCTACACTTGAACAGCAGTAGCAGTCGGCACGCCTGAGCCGGAACGAATGCCGTGTAAGGGCCGGTGGCACATAAGGGTCACGAGGGTGTCGACGGAAATGATGTGCAGACAGTGAATATACGGAAATATAAGCAGAAAAATACAGACAAAAACAGACATACTTAAACAAAAAAACAGATAGGACAAGTACATTTCAACTTAGGGATGAGGTGTAGAGGGGAAAAAGGAATGTAAGGCTGAGGGTAGGAAGAAAATGCAGCACGCAAAAATAAAGACGCGGGAGGCCCGACACGGCGGTCAGGTGGTGGGGCACAGGGCGGAAGAACTGTGGAAAAGCAGCAAGCACAGGAAAGATGCAACTATGAGATACGAAATCCGACGGGGGAAGCATGCTGGACGGAGGTGGGCCGAATAACAAAAACGAACGCAAAGTCGAGCATTTCTTATTAAGCACAAAAGGCAAAAACGAAAACGCCTAGAACAGACACGATGTCGATAGATGCAGAAACACAAATGCAGACCAAATTGCAGACAATAGAATGAATATAGAGACGAGAAACATAAATAAAGACAAATGTAGTAAGATAATTAGATAAGCTATCGAAGAATAGAAACACAGCAAATTAAGAGAGAGATAGATAGATAGAGGATGGCGGCGTGTGTGGACCACCACCACGGGCCAAGGCCCGGCAAAAGAGGGGCAAACAAAAAATAGAAAAGAAGAGAAAAAAAGAAAAAAAAGTGACAGTAAAGGAAAAAGTAAAAAAGGAAAAGAAAGAAAGTAAACCCACCCGGACCCGGGCCGAACGCAAGCCCCAGGGGGCGCAGACGCGGACTGAAAGAGGAAGATAAATGAGTTGGGGGGAAATAAAAAAGGCAAGAGGCACAAAACAATGGGGCGGAAAGAAGGAGTGGTACCAGAACGAGTAGCGGATGCTCCAATATTGGCACACAGTTGCAGGAGAGAACAAGCACCGCGGTGGACAAGGCGCGCAGGGGGGAGGAATGGCGACAGGGCAATGCGGCTGAGCACCGGCCGTGGGGTAAGACGAGAGAAAAGAGAGTAGGGCACCTACGGCCGACGCAGAGAAAGGGTCAAGGAGTCAGAGAGGAGGGACCGCAGAACCGTCGGAGCCGAGCGCAACGCTAGGCCAAAAGGGAGGAACCGGAGCCACCCCAAAGGGGGACAGGAAGTCCAGCGGCGCGAAAAGAATGTTGAAGGATAGAGAAACTGGAAGAAGAAAAAAGCACCATCCGCGGAACAGCAATGCCCAGCGTTGTGAGGCCAGGGACAACGAGGAGAGGCGGACACAAATGAACGATCTGTGGCTCGAGGCAATAGTAAAATACTCAAATCGAGAAATGAGAGCCACAAAAGAGGGAAATTGATGGTGGATAGAAATCTCGAAAAGATGTGGAGGGTCAAAAGGGAAGGCACAAGGATGACGGTGACCCCACTGGAGAAAGGCGACGAAAATCGGGCAAAATGTGAAATCGGAAAGCGGAAACAGAAAGAATAGAAGAAGAATGACATAAGAGAATAAAATGATTTAGCAGGAAAGAAGAGAGATACGATATATAGTAGATATGAGAAACGAAAAAGGAGAGTGAGGAAACAGTCAGCATAAGAGAGAATAAGAGAAGAAGAGAAGTAGAGAAAGAGAGAGAAGAGAAGAGAACAAACGGACTAACGAACGAGTTAGAAGGAGAAAGAAAAAGTAGGAGAGTTTTAATACAGAGGGGTTGAAAGACGAGTTGTGAAAAGCAAGAAAGAAGAGAAAAAAGAAGAGGAGAGAAAGAGGAGAAAGAGAGAAGAGAGATAATATAAAAAGAAAGAAAGGCAGATAGAGAGAAGGAGATAGAGAGAGTTATAGCTGGAAGAAAAAGTGAGAAAAAAATAACCAAAAAGTGCAAAGGAAGTGTCGGAGAAGCGGGGGAAAGCGCGGTGCGTCAAAGGCAGGAGGCATAGGAAAGAAAAGGTGGAAAGGACGTGGAGCGTGATGGAGGGCAAGGCGAAAAACCCGCCAGCAAGAGGCGGGGGCGGGCCCCACAAGAGGCGGGGGCATAAGGCGCCAAATACCTCCTGCAGACATCAACACGCCAGCCATGCTCTACGGCAATGAGCTGTATCAAAACGCGGACGAAGTAGTAACATCCAGATTGCACCGAGAGATGACAGATAACAGACGTATTGAGTGCTGATATCTACAAATACGGGTGCGAATTGATTAAGCGACGGAGAAGATTGAGACAGAAAATACACGTAGCTCCAAACATGTAGTAGAAGCGGACAACAACGAAAGACGGCCAACAATACGTACTGTACTCACGATATACCAGCCTGTCCTACACAGGAGTCTCCAAAGGACGCGAACCAACAGACGCCAAAACCAACGAGTACGCCAAAAACGACCGATCCACCAACCGAGTACCGAGATCCAGGTGTAGCAGGATGGCATTCACAAGTAATAAGAATAGATAATAGTGAGAAAATAAATAAGAGAGAAGATGAAATATGAAGAAAAAATATAGAAAAAGAGAGAGAAAGAGAATAAAAATAGTTGGCATCAAAATAAATATGAAAGTAAGTAGAAAGAGAAAAGAAAAAGAAAGAAAAGAGAAGAATAAAACAAGATAAGAACGATCAGTATATAAAAGGACCAGATAAATTTAATAGGTGCATAGTGACTTAAGCAATGGAAGAACAAGTAAGACAATCCCGACGGATGCAAGATAGGGAGGGACGACATCCCGAACCCAACGACTCCGTAGATCTAACCTAATGGCAAAGGCTAGATTCACTGGCTCACAGCGGGGAGCAGCCACAGTAATAAAAGACTGAAACAAGTCCAGGTCAAATACGGGAATTGCCGTATGGAAAGCCCAAAGCCTCGCTGCATGCCACCATAATCATCTGCGCTGCTTTTTGCGATGGGGTCAATGTTTCAAAAATAGCCTCCACGCTCTTGTCTAAAGTGCAGCATCCACACAACAAAAGACACACAAGCCGTACCTGCGTCGAAATAGTTCATGCGCACGGGCACAGTAGCAGTAAGCTATAATAAAAAAAAAGTAGGAAAGAAAAACAGGAGAAAAAACAAAAACACAAACAAAAAAGAAACAAAACAAAATGAAGAAACAAATATGACAAACGCCCAGAAAAATAACACAAACTCAGGCCAGCCGAAATAACCAAAAAATCCAAAAAGACAGCGAGTCTCGTACAAACGTACGACAAAAAATCAAACAGGAGAGAGCCTACAACAGAAATGATCCCTAACGGAAATATTTGTCAAGTGTGATATCTCAAGTAAAGGAAAGTTTTCTTCACTGTCAGGTCATAGCATACTATTGACCTGCTGATGTCATCATTTTCATAAAATAACGAACAGTCTACTTACACTTTCCTCACCTCCTGAACACACTCGTAAACAGCTATCTCTACATCGTAGTACTCTGAACTACTTCTCAAGGAAGCACATACATTACATAAATTTGAAAGACAAAACCGTTTTATGCAAAAATACGATAACAATAACAAGGAGAATTACTGAAATACCGCACGTTCGGATCACTGAACATATATATATCTTTCCCTCCACACATGCAAATGATAATACACCACACTGAGTATCACATGAACATAAAAGAAACATACGTATGATGATGTATACTAACCATACATCGAATAACAAGATATAGTATATATCATATATACTATTTATAATAATATAACTAAACCCTGACTAAAACGTCACGTATGAATATAATACTATGACAGACTATACAACCTGACAAACCCGAAAGGGTACTAAAAAATCGATAAGATAATCAATACCAATAATAAACTAGATACCAGTAGTCAAACGTACCCCCATATAATATAAACCATCATAATAACTCTAGTATATCAGCTTAGTGAGATATATATATAATACGAGAATTCTACGCATAGAAATAGTAGATAAATATTTAGTATGTAAAAACAAGTATTAAAACATAATAGATAAAGAATGTCCTATACATATAAATATAAATAATATACCTAATACTGACTAAACTACTAAATAAAATGGATAATAACAAAGCAGTATATAGACAATGACCATAAATCATGACACAATTATGAATACTTAATCACACAAAGCTCCATAACATACATAGATAATACTAAACTACCTAAATACCACATTACTAACTCCAGTCTCTAATATATAAAGAAATAGGCCTTATATATAAAGAAGTAGGAAAAATTCCACACAAACCAGGCACCTTTGTGAGACCTCGGCACCCACACTTACAAACAGGATATCCCCCTAGCTCAATGATGATGGGTATCAGCAAGTTGCCTCGTTGACGGCACCAAAACCCGTGACCGTTGTAGAAAACGCGACACCACCACAAAAATTGATGCAGAAAGTTACCAGGTGAAGACGCGTTGCTGGCAAATAATATCACAGATAATTTGATCAAAGTATTGTAACTCAGACGTGAACGCATATGGTGATATCTCACCACATAAGTTACTCATTTAACACATACACAATACCATAATAACAACCATAGGTACCTAACATCAAGTATAACAACAGAACAGTCTTAATTCACAAACATTAATCACTTTCTCGAATGCTCTCTCGCATGTAAAAGCACGCAAAGCGTACTTAAGGATATCGCGTAGATACCACGCCTTAAACGGTTATGAGCAAGCATTTACGACTTACGTACTTAGCGCTGAAGCAGGGTATCTTGCTTTTACAGGGGATAATCCATAGTAATATATAATATACTCCTGGCACTTATCCACATTAGGTCTAAAGAAAAACCATACAAATACTTCCCCTGACCAATACCTCTGGATTAAGAAGGCTATGTGGTAAGGTAGATAATTAAAATGATAAGTAATAATAAATATAATAAAATAAAATATAATAATATTATAAGATATATATATATATAGTATATATATATAATATATAATTACTATGTATAATAATCATAATTATTATAATAATGATTAAAATATATAATATAATAGTTAATATATTAATATATAGTAATAATATATATAAGATATATTAAAGTTAATTAATAATAATAATTTATATATTAACATAAAAATGCTAAATTAAAATTAATAATCACAAATACTTAAGCTTACATAATAATATAGATCAGATAAATATAATCATATTACTTGATATCAATATGGATAATAACAATAATGACAGTTTCCTAAAAAAAAACAAAATACAAGACAAAAATAAGGAATAAAATGACGAGTTACACAAAAAGTTTAAATTATACAACCAAACGCACACATAAATTTGTAAGACTTATAATTATAAGTCACCTAATAACATTATCAGTTTTCTGCATCTATATGTAAAACACATTATAGTTACTCTTATACTATCATACCAAACATTACAATCAAACACCTACAAAAACTATAAAAAATAAATAACAAAGATAAAGTAATTAGAAATATTTACTGAGAATAATATTTCAGAGTAATAGCTATGCTTAGGGTGGTTGTAGATAATTACTCAATTGTCTAAGGGCTGCTACATTTATAAATAAAGCTGCGTTTGCAAGCATTGGTAACTCAAATCTTTATATCAGTTGGAAAAAAATTCATTTATTAAAATAATTTCTGTAAGGAGCAATTAGTATCAGCTGGTTGTAATTAGACGTTTCTTCGATTGCTCTAAAAAGCGTTTCTAATCCAAAGATTCAAATAGTTTATTTGATATTCTGTGCAGTTGTATATATTGATTGCTTGCTACTTCATTGCTAATAATCAGAAACAGGGCTGCAAAGTCAAGACAGAAGTCATCCAACTCCAACCCCTTATATTTTCGTGCTTTTGACTCTCAAGTCTTACCAATTAATTAACTCAGTTAAATTGTAAATTGTTGAAAAATCTTTCCACAATCTACAGGCTAGTTTTTTTTAAACTGTTCAACTGTTACAGAGTTAGTCTATAATAAATGATGGTGAAAATATATTTTTAAGCATATACGGTTTATTAATAACTACTTTCATATGTTTCCTTGCTATAAAAAAAAGTAATTCTTATTAATTTCTTTTCATATTGTGTTTAATTCGCCGAGCTCTAAGATGCATTTACATGGAATGTCGTTGTTGTTTGGTCGATACGTTATCTGTTTCTTGGCGTAGTTTAATAGTTTTGATACTGTAGTTGCCTTAAGATCTTACTATAGGCTATGCAATGCGATTGTACTGTTGGAGATAATAAGTAATGATAATAAGAACCAAGAATATAACGGTAATACAGATTCATAGAAGTCTTAGTATAAGAGAAAGATATGAAAAACTAAATGATAATATTATAAAGCAAGAATATGAATTATAAGTATTATATATATTAATAATGTAAAAAAGTTATTATATATTTATATAATTTTTAGTGAAGATTGTGTAAATGAATAATGTTTTTTTGTAATTATGAATAGATATAAAGATACTATATCAATATTAAGTGAGATAAAAGACATTATAATATAAAGATAAAGTAAAGTAAGAAGATATGACTATATCTAAACTATATAAATTGATGTCTCTCACCAGAAGAGAATTATATTCATTCTCCTCGTCAGATTATCGACTCGCGCGAAAGGTTCTTTCTACGGACTATCAATTCTATCCTGGACAATAGTAATAACAATCTTCATATCATATCTTAAAACAATTCTACTTTATAGAAGAAATCAATCCAACTGATTACAGGTAGATCTTTTCTTAGTCTACACATTTTGGTCTTCCTTACCCTCATACTCAAATTAGTACATCATTCCCATCTAATCTTTTCTCGACTGAATCATATCTATACAAGTGACTGCAATCCTTTCAGTATATTAAGTCCCATACACAATTACACTTTACTATTCTAATCAATTCCATCTTCAAGTATATAAATCTTACTTCACTTCATAATAATGAATGAGTTTATCTAGTTGCGTAAGTCTCAGTTTTCTTATTGTTCATCTTTACTGCTTCACTACACGTCATGCTCTCAGAAGTGCCTCATTCAATTTCTGACCTCGCTTGTATTCTACTCTCCATTATCTCTCACTTCTGTAGTCGAATCCACTTTATTGCCTCAGTCCCATACGAACTAATCAATCAGACATATAGAGTTGAATAATAATAATTTAAATAATTAATAATTTGAATAAAAGTGATGTGACTTCATTACGTTTCCGAAGTCCAAATTGTCGAAATGTAAGATCCATCAGTTACACTAGGCATGTACTCGCAAGCGACTTTTTTATTGCTCTGTTTCTTGATGTGCGCGCCGATTTTCTAGTACATCTCTTTCGCAGCACGTGAATCCCCTCCCACTGTTTTCTAACAAAGCGAATATATCAAAACCTAATTAATATCTTTACAGTAGTGGATAATCCACTCCGTATCCCCTTAGACTCATATCCTAAATCTTCTTCCCCAATCATCTAATCAATAACATGATTATAGATCCAACTGCCTCAAATAACATAATTGCATATCCAGGATCCGTAACTAGGCATTATATAATAATAATATAGTTAACTTTAATGAATTACGATAATCTATTATCATCCAAAAGTGCCTTACTACTCCAACTCCCCTTCTCGGACATAAACATAAACATAAATCTTTTTTGGCGCTCCATTTTTGCATATACTCTTCTATCATTATACGATCTGATCCAATGAGGGTATATATAGTGGCATAGAGATATTATAGTGACCGTGTGAGCTAATTTAGAATCTGAGGTATGATAAAATAAATAGATATTTAATAAAATGCACATCTACCTGCAGTTGCCACTCCTACGTACTATACTCGTCATTGAACCCGGTACGATCATACGACCACGGTATACTACGTGATCATTATTGTAAGCGTTAATGTTTTATCATCACGGCTATATATATGCGTATATTACGCAACAACTCAAATAAGTATATACATAGTTGAATATATACATAAAAGTAGCGTAGTATAGTATGATTAGTGAGGTAATTATAGGGAAATATGACCTATACGCTATAGGTTGGTTATAGCTCGCCTAGATTAAGATATAATATCACATAATGATATAATAATTATATAATTAATAATATATTAAATAATAAAATATTTAAATCATGAATAAATAAACTTATAAATAAGAGATATTAAAATAAATACACAAATGATTTAATTATTAAAATATTAAACAATTTTATATGTAAACAATAAAATATTTAAATAATCAATAACGCATATATATGGGGATGAACCTAGTTCAGATATATACCTCAGTAATATATATATAGTATATCTTATATACTGTATATATATTACTATATATAATATATATATATATATATATCGTATTTTATTAGATATTATATGCCGCTGCTGGGATTGACCCTGGCTTAGCTGGAAAACTGTATGTCTTGAACATACCCACGAGCTTAGAGCTACGTATGGTTTTATTTTTAATCTAATACTTAGTGACACTGCAAGTGTGTGAGACGCGGCGTTGTAGAGTGCAGTTATCGTCTTTTCAATATATTATCAGTAAGTAGTATATAATTTCTAATAAGTAGTAGTATTAGTAGCTCGCTCTCTACAATATACTGTCGTTAAGTAGTGCTAATTCTACTATATATTATAAAGGTACCTGTACGTAGGTTGTTCTAATATAGTAACAAGATCAGGGGGGTTATAGGTATATAAGTTAAGGTAATTTAGTATATAACGTTAGTTACGAGTTAGTATATAAATAATATATTATGAGTATGTGACAAGGCAGGAAAGGTGAGTAATTAGTCTGTTACTTAGTTAAGTCTATATATATTATAATATATATAAGTTATTGTATAAAATAGCACAGAGGTGTAATTAATTAAAAATCTAATGTAATATATAACCTTTAATTTATTATACTAAATAAATAGTATAGTAAATATAATATATAATATTATATATCATATAATATATATATAGTATATATCATATTATATATATAAAAAGAATAGTAAGTAATATATAGTATATATGTTATATATACAGTTATAGATATATACGTAGTTATATAAGGTATATTAATAGTAGTTAGTATTAAAGTAGTGAACAGTCCAGCTACTGGCACACTATATTTATAGTAATTATTAAGAGTAGTTTAGTAGATATATAAAGTACTAGTAGTCATATTAAGTAAATAAAGTTAAACTCAGTCTCTTAGTTTATTAGGTTTTTGAGAATTTCTATGTGCAGTTAAAGATGAGTTAGTTTTAGTCATTCTAGCAGAAAAAAAAAATTCAATTCGGAGTCAGTTAATTGTGTGTTGTTAATGAACTGATATCACTATTTAATAACATTTATAATGACTTTTTTATGAATTTAATATTGAATGAAGGCTCTTGAGAAATAATAAAATGTAGGAGTTGGAAAATAGAGTCCGTCGATTGGTAATTTATGGTGATATTTATTATGTTCAGATTCAATAGAGTTCGATCTACGGGCAGCGTTGTAAGAAATAGACATTTGAGTCCTGTTATGTGTAGCAAATGTGACTCCAGATGGATTCCGCTAATATATATTGTATTTAAGGCTAAATGAATGGAACAGGATAATCTTCCTACTTATTAAGAACCGCTTAACCTAACCCTAACCTAAAATTTAAACTATAAAGTACACTATATAAACCCCGCTAACTATTTAAATAATAGATGAATAAATATATATAAGTTACTATATATAATATTATATAATATATAAATAATATAATTTAGTATATTATTTAGATAATATTTATATTTATTATATTTAATCAGATGGTAATAAAAATATATAAAATTATTTAAATCGATTATATATATAAATCACTCAATAATATTTCATATGATAAAATAATTATATTATATAATAGTATTAATACTATATATTATGTTGTTATAATGTCTAATAATTTATAATGTCTTATAATAATATAATGTATTTTTTTATATATCATATATTATAGTCAAGAGAAAATTTACCAAATTAATTCTAGCTATTATTACCTAATTACTAGTCTCTGAAAGTGACGTATAAGGAGATACAATTAATTATCCGAGAAAATGGTTAATTCTTCATTTTGTTAACCACAACTTTCTTCTCCACGGATTTATACATCCCTTCTCGACGTTCTAGTCTAGATTCATTTATTGCTTACTAATCTTAAATAATTATTTTACTCGTGGATACTTCAGAACGATTAATGTGGATGGACAATATTTTGAGAAATTTTGGAAAAATATATTATTTCTAATTTTTATTATTTTCAGTTTATCTATTTTAACTTTCTTATTGTTAAAATAATAACGCTCACATTTCTAGCTTCCGTTATTTTGAGAGTTGAATGTAAATTACATTAAAGAATTAATAACAAATCTTATTTCTTCTTACCTTAAGTCACCTTGAGTAATCAGAGGCCCTTCATAGTTAAAGGCATTTTATTAGCCTCTCAGTTATCTTATCATGGACTCAAGGCCAGACGATAGTACTGAAGGTGCTGTTAGATGATTCGAAGATTCCGAGTATTCCCAAATCTTTACTGTTAGTTTACTAATTCTTTTGATATATATTCATAATGTGGGCTTAAGTAAGTGGGTACCTAATATGAGATACTAGTGTAGGTGACATAATTTGGTTGTTTATCAGGCGAATAGAAAAAACTCACTCTCCCTCATTTACGCGACATCAGACTCATAAGCTAAGCGTACAAGTATAGGCGTCAGTGAGGCGAAATAGGCATATAATCTAACTCGAGCTCGGACCCACTGAGTTGATAGCGGATTCCTCGGAGCGTAAGATGGGCTGATACAAGTACGTGATCCATCGTTTAGTCTCTGAATTCCTGCTGAGCGGCCCTCAAGGGCTCGAGGATAAGCAATAAAGCTTCGCGTACTGATAGCTCGAACAGAACGTTAGGTTGTGTGCATGCGATAGATTCAGAGAACATATAAGTGGGATTATATGGTATGACTAGTAATAACCATATAATAAGTATGGTCATTCGGATTACTCAATTCGGAAAGGTGGTAGGTTGTTTTTTTAGACACGTGTATTTAAAAACCTAATTGGAACTACATAGGCACAATATGGTGTGAGGTAATCGTCTAAATAGCGTTAT
>JABUQX010134216.1:25000-28472 GCA_015478945.1 Trachelipus rathkii | reverse complement strand
CTGTTGTACTTCGTTCAGTTTCAGTTTAGGTGTTTAACCGTTTTCGCATTTATCATTATAAACGCTTCGCGTTTTCGTGAGCCGGTTCTTTTATATGGAAAGTCTAACTTCTTCACATATAAAAATATTACATCTCTATAGATGTAGTTGTTTATCTCCAAACAGGGATGGCAATTTTTGTGATTTTTGATTTTTAAAAAAATCAAAATTGCCTGACCTTTGATTTTTATATTTTTGGTTTTTTGGATTCGTAACGTCACGCGAAATATAATTTGCAAGTTACAAATTATATATCGCGTGACGTTACGAATCTGAAAAAATAGAAAAAAATCACAAATTGATTTTTTTAAAAAAAATCAAAAAAATCACCAAAATTGCCATCCCTGTCTCCAAATGTAATTTTCATTTCATGAACATTGTTGCATAACTTAGATTTTGGAATAATATTAAATTTTTAAAAAAATTCCACTTCATCACTTTCGTTTATAATATTAGTATATGACCACTTAAGATTATAATCTATTTCACTTTCCATTACATTAATAAACAAATTCACAACTAAACATGCTGTAATAAACAAATTTAGAACTTATAACAATAAAAATGTAGAACCAAAAATTATACTGTTTCCTTATATAAATTTTAAATTTTGCCTCTGCCAGCGCTGTTGCACATTTTGCTCGAAAGCGTAAATTGTCAAAGCACTATGACTTCGGCTACAATCTTTCACACACAATCAATAGGACACTATATATATATATATGTAATATAACCTTAATACCAATCCTAATAACTAACTATAACTATATATATATATATATATATATATATATAATAACCTTATACCACGCATAATATATACATACGCATATATATATATAACTATATGTATATATATGATGCAGCAGATGTCATTTCTTTCGCATCCGCGGTTGAGGATGCCCGGATGCTGAATGTTTGTTTATAATAGTAACCAACATAACCAGCAATAACCAACCATATATATATATATATATGTATAACTAAATATCTTTATATATATAATATATATATATATATATATATATATATATATCTATATATATATTTATATATATATATATATATATATATATATATATATATATAACTATATATATATAATAATAACAACAATAGCAATATACTCTATATGCTATAATATATATATATATGTAACTATATATATATATATATATATATTTATATTTATATATACAGGTACAAGTACAAGTACAAGTACAAGTACAGGTACAGGTACAGGTACAGGTACAAGCGGTAAAGTGATTGACTCTCTTATTTGAAGACGCTGGTTCGATTCCTCATGCGATCTTAGGATTCTAAAATAAAGTACAACTTAATAATAATATAATATAATATAATTTAATAATATATATATATATGTATAGCATAACATATATATATAATATATATATATATATATATATATATATATATATATATATATATATATATATATATATATATATATATATATATATATAATATATATATATATATATATATATATATATATATATATATATATATATATATATATAACTATATATAACAATATATATATATATATATATATAATAAATATATATATATATATATATATATATATATATATATATATATATACTATATATATATACCATATAACGCATACCATACTGCTGCTGCTATATATATATATAACTATATATATGATATATATCGAGCTTTAGCCACAATCTATTAATATAATTGTGTTACCAGGGTACGGGACGGGGACCCATCTCAAATGCACTCCACCAACCTCTTTTCCCAACCTCCGACCTTAATTAATGAAAGACTTTACAATGGATTATATACTTTTGCACTAGTATTGAAATTCCAAATATTGGAAGGTTGTGCTTGAGCTTCAATTTTTCTGCCTTTTCTGCCTTTTCTGTAGAGAATAAGTTTCTATTTTCATCATATATTAGCCCAGCATTGCTAAATACCCTCTCACTTGGAACATAAGTTGGAGGACAGGCGTATTTCCTTACAGTTTACTCCAAGCGTGGGTAAACACTTTGCTTAACTCACCAACTGACAGGATCATCATTTGTATCTAGTCGTTTTTCTTGGTGATAGTTTTCAATCGTTTGCACTACATCTTTTGGCAATGCGTGTGTTTCTTCATCACTTCTGGACTGAAGAAATTCTTGTAGTGAATCTGCTATTGATTTACTTGTAGAAGGTGTTGGTTCTGTAGATTTCGTTTTTTTCCTTTTAATGGGTGGCGAATTAATAGACTGTTCGGATTAAAGGTTTTCAACTGCAACACAAAGTGACGATTTAACTTTTTCTAATATTGTGTTTCAAAAAAACTTGCCTTTATACCTGGGATCTAAATAAGTTGCAATGGTATGAAGGTCATTAATTTCCACGGAACCAAAGCGTTTTTTTTCTAGCTCTATTTTAATTATATCTTTCATTCTTTTTAAACCGTCATTATTTTCCTTAGAAGATGGTTCAAAATGCTTCCTTAGCGTTGAGATTAATGTTATAACATCGGAGACAGAAGCTGTAGAGGCGCTGATTTTTTTTGGTAATTTCTTCAAATGGTTTTCAATAGCTTAATGCAGGAATAGATATGATGTCATTTTTCACATTAGTAAGAATGCTAAATTTGGAATACGAACTGGCGTAAAAGCAAGAGAGGTTCTTTGAGCAATACCATTCTTTCCATCATATGAAGTGAACTATTCCAGCAAGTTGGAATGTTTTTGATAGCATTAAGATACGGAATATCAAGCCGTTTTTGAATTGCCTTCAACTCAATTTCATTTCCAGATTCATCTTAAGTATTTTTATTATAAAATTCTTTATCAAATCTAGACAGTAAATATCCGCAACATCCGCAGGGCTAAGCGCGGATGCGGATGCTGGATTCAGATGATCTTTAATAATGTGCCGGATGCTCAGCAGATGCGGATGTTACCTGCATCACTAATAACAATAACCTTAATAACCTTAATAACCTTACTAACGATGATTTATAAAAATTTCATTTTTTATCGATATAACCAGACTAATATATATATATATATATATATATATATATATATATATATATATATATATATATATATATGGTACTTTTCAATTATGTTAGTTGTTCCAAAAATCAAAATTTTAAAAGATTTTCAAACGATTTATGTTGTTAATATATTTTGTACTAAAAGAATATTACAATCAAATGTAAATAAAAAAAAAAAAAATTAATAAAGAGGCAACATAAACCAACTAGCAGACGTGTTAAGGAAAATTTTAACACTAATTTGAAATAATATGACAAAGGGATCAAAAAAAACAAAATCCCTATATACACTGTCATATATATATATATATATATATATATATATAGCATATATATATATATATAACTATATATATGTATATGTATATATGTATAACAACT
>JABUQX010134216.1:0-10000 GCA_015478945.1 Trachelipus rathkii | reverse complement strand
AACAATACAAATCCATAAATATACGCGGTGTCGTGCTACATTTCGGAAAAGTTGACTGTACAATCCACCTAGTTCGTATGTAAGACGACAAGAGTCACTTTGGGTCAATTAACCGTCAAGATGGTAAAGATGGAATATGGCGTGCAACGGCTATTGCTCAAAGATTTATCAGTATATAATGTCAAATTTATCAAAAGAAAAAGTTATTTGGACACTTATGTATTTAAATTATGTGCAAAATCATATATTATTATATTATAAAGAGTGGCCCACATAATATTTGCTACAAAATATTAAACAATAATAATATTTTGTATATATTCTTTTTAGTTAACAATCTTACTCTATGATAATAATTTCTTAGCCGAAATCAAGAAGAGATTACTTGGCTCACTTGTTATTAGGTTGAGACGCTGCACGAGATTAATGCATTCTTAATAGTCTATTTCTGATGAGATTATTTCTACGCCTCTGACGTGAAGATTTGATTAGTTTTCAAGTCTCCCTAACCAGACTCCTTTTAATTTGGTGATTTTGCTAAGCTGTTTTTTTTAAATATGGAATTATTTTTAACTATGGTATATCTACCAACTTATATTGATCCCAATATTAAAAATAACATGAAGAAGTTATATTTTATAATTAACCAAAATCTTAATTAAGCTTATTTTTAGAATACCTTTAGGAATAAATGTAATGAAGATATTTAAGGACTTAGACTGGAACCACGCAAAGTTGGTACAAAATAAATGTTATCATTAAGTGTATGGTAACGCTAAAACATGAAAAGAAATATAAGCTCAAAAATATTGCTTACGCCCTTCCTCCCTATATTAGACAATATTTAAAAAAGAAAAATGTAAAAAACAGTCAAAATTTTAAAGAACTAGCTGATAAATAATTAGCTAGTTGGAACAATGTGGTCGTGAAGATAAACTGAGTGTAATTAAAAACAAACTCCTAAATTTAGAATGTAATAGAAATAATTAATAAAAGAGCTAATAATTCTACTTTCTTAACAAAAGATATAACTGTCAAACAGATATCTTTTCAACTGCTGGCGTAGAGTATAAAGAAGTGTATATTCTGCCCGATAAATATAAATAAAACAAGAAGAACAATAGAGTACTTTATGGAGAGATGATAAGTAATTGCAATCGTAATAGTCGCATAATACCAATAGATAAAGCCTATCGACTTATCTAGCATAAGATGATATGATGAAAGACACGTTATATCCATGGGCCTAAAGAACCATGATTGAGTGACTTTAACCGAGATCATATAAGTAAGAAAAGGTAGAATGCACACATATAGTTAAACTTTAAGTGGACAAAAATAACATTAATTTATTATTAAGAAGTTAATGTGCTATGCATTAAAAAATAATTTTAGGGGATATAGGAATATTTCTGCTTACTAATTATCGTGACAGTATTTTTTTTAAAACTTACATCAATATATGGATATTATAATATTTTATAATCATGTAATAATAAGGTTATAGTTAGTTCGTATGCTATTATTTATTATTAAAATAAATTTTATCTTTTTTTACATGATTAGCGTAGTCTTCATCTGACGAATCAACCATCGTACTTATAGTATCTTATAGATGACCGTGTAATCGACTGTTCTGAGAAACGAGCTAGTAGTGTAAAAGTAATTTTTAAGATATAATCCGAGAGCCTGAAAAGAGAATCTATAAAAATTCTTATCACCAACCACAAAAAATCACTGAGAGCCTGTAGTCTGGCGATGACAAGAACTCTTTTTAACAGTAAGCATCCTAATATCACATTGTTATGCAATTAGAAGTATTAGCCGATGGACCAATTAAGTACGATATGAGACATTGTATTAGTTTTCTGGTGTTTTTTAACCTCTAAGTGAAGGCCGATGATATAAGTATAATCCTTGTTAGATATTTACAGACAGACTCTGCTCCATGACGGACATATACTGACAAAATCCTTGAAACATATTTAAATTGTACATCAGTAATAGAGAGTGGCGTCCTTCATTGTGCTTACCCAATGTCTGTAATATTCATAACCACCAATGGCCGTAATCCTATATATGAGTTTATGTTGCGATGACTCAAGGATGATAAAGAGTCCCATATACATTAATTAACCACGTCACCAAATTACGAATATACCAATAAAACAACATACTTATATAATTAGATAAGCGTAAATATCTATAAAATGCAAATAGAATTAAGTTTAACGATTCTCCTGGCGAATTCAAGAAATGTGTCAAAACTTAATTGATCAACACTTAGCTAAATGTAACGCAAATGACAGTAGCTAATAAAGTACACTTATTCATGAACAAAGGGAGCACAATAAACTGTGACTTTATTAAACCAATATATTTCATATTACAACACCATCATATATTATAAATATAGCACCCAAATAAATTGTTTTTTTTTTACATATTTAAACTTTATAATTAATTTTTAACATTTTTTGAAAAATTTTGAAATTTTTTGATAATAAATAAAATAAATTCGCATGTCCACCAAGCCGATATTTAAGAATGTGCGTCCATATGTATCTGATAGTAATCCAGTTCTGAACAGCGTAATAACCGAGTATAACCATTATATGTGTAAAATGAATTACCGTCAAAGGTAAAGTGCATCAACACTATGCCTATCATAATTAACAAAATTCCAAATACTCTACTAAATAAGTCTTAGAAGATGCCTGTATAGAAGAGGATGTTAAGAGTTTAAAGATGAGTATTTGAACGATGACCGCCAAACATCACTACCAATTTTATAGACCTATATTAATTATTATTTTGAGGGTAAATGTTTATTATATTAAAGAATAATTACTTCCCTTTCGTGTGCCGGATCGGACAAGCCTTGCATTGTCTTAGCAAAAGATAATGCGTACTTTGTTTTTATATTTCATAATTATTATCTGTAGATACGCCTCCCATTAAATATTTATGCCAAAGATCGGTATACTCCTGCTCGCCGGTAGAGGATCGAGCTGAGTTCACGCTAATTATTTCCCCCCTCCCGGGAAGGTCCGATCACCCGCACCTTATTGGTATATTTATTAATTTGAGGTGATATTGTACCTCCACGTGAGTGGATTCCTCGCCTCCACCTACCTAAGGTGATAAATGATATATCACTCACTACCCTTAAGTATCCCCTACGGCTCACCAATCACTAATAAGTGGGTCCATATATATAATAAATATGATTACTAATATATTAATATATATAATATATATATATATTAAATATCTATATATATATAATATACTAATATTATAATATATTATAAATATATATAATATATTATAAATTAATTAAATTCAATTAAAATAAATAATATTGAAAAAGAGTTATCAGAGAAGGTTGATTTGATATTTTCTTTAAGAAAATAATTACATTAAGAAATAAATATATAAAATCACGATTATATGATGATTTATACAATTTATGATTTAATTCTATACCTCCTGTAATTACGATTTCAAATATTATATTATAAGCAAACAGTTTATCGAATATCGAAATATCTCTTTTTAGATATATTTCCTATACTTTATTTACAGTCACCTAATCTCAACCCAAATAAATAATTGCTAATAACATAATCATCAATAATAATTATATTATAATTATAACAATTCATACGACGAATTATTTAGACTGTAAGAAGATTTACTCTCGAGACAATGGTTATTCTAGATTAATACTATCACTTAACTGAAGTTTTAGAAATCAAGACACCGACAATCAATACTCTTAACGTAATTAACTAAGTTTTTTCCACATTCGAATTAAAGCTAACATAGAAGTAAACTAATTAGATAACTAAGAAAATAATTGAATACATAAGAACAATAAACCTAACACAACTTATCAACGACGATAATTAAACTATGTAATAACAATTTAAATTAACAATAGTTTCCACACTTTATAATACACCAGAAAGTTAAAAGAATTAAAAACTATAACCATATAGTATGCAAAATAACAGTAACCTATGATTTAATAATACTACTATTTTCAAGCTATATATTTCTTCTAATAACTAATCATTAACCGTTATAAAATTAACTTACAATACTGATCATACAGAACATTTAAGCCTAAAAAATAAAGAATATCAATAAAAATGTTCTGATGAACCTTGTCTAATTATCAATGATCAACGAATATACTCTTAACATAATAATAAGATTTCCACATCAATAAAGCTAACATAGCGTTATATACATGAACTAAGAAAAATATAATGATTTAATCAACGACAAAATAACTACCTTAATAACCACTTAATACACTAACGAAATATAATCTTGTTAATAACATTATAAACACAAAAAGTTATACCGCATCTTTTAAACCTACCTGTAAAATGTATAATTAATAAACATTAAACTCATAAAATAAATATATGCAAAAATCGCTAACCTATAATATTCATTACTTTTTCACGCCATTCTTCTAACATATTTAAAACGTTAATCTAAATACAAAGACACAGTAACATTTAGCAAAAATAAATATGTAAATTCAACAACTCATTGTCCGTAATTATACATAAACAAGACAAACGACTATAATAAGCTACTATATAATATCTGAATAATCTAATTTTATTTATTAATTAATTTTACATTAACATGTAAATATTTAACAAAAATTATTATCAATATACCTACTACATAAATATAATATATAAATACCCTAACAGGCAAATTGAATTTACAAAATAATGAACAAAACAAGAAGAAGTGTAGTAGAGAAGAAGCCAGAAACATGAAACATAAAAATAACAAGTTTATCCAAAACATAAGCGATAAAAAAATAAGTTAACTATTGAAATAAGAAAATTATACTGAGCCACTGGAAAAGTGTAAGATATGAAACCGAATTTTGCTGAAGAGCTAGCTAAAAATCCAAATAAATCAGTAAATCAAACCAACCCTTCCCTCTCCCCTTTATATAGCCCCTACCCTACCATTACTGAAGTTCACATACCGTTAATTGAAATCTTTCGATCATAATTAAATAAATTCAGGCATAATTATACGTTAATAATAATAATATACTAATACCATTACAGTTATTAAACATTAGTACAAAAATAATATTTCTTTATATGATTAACGTAAACCAACGAAAATTATATGCTAACCGTAACATTTTATTTCATACATATTATATAAATAAAAATACTTAATAATATAATAATACTATTATAATATAGCTATATATAACGCTTGAGTCAAAATAATCAAACGCCAGATACTGACACAAAAACGTACAAACCCCTGGTCCATAAACGAAAGAAAACAATTATTTTTCTATATCGCCAAAACTGATTAAACTATTTTATTTAAATTATCTTACCCACCACTACTGGTGTGGTAGATAGAATATATTTTCGATGTCTACCACACAAAAAATTAAACTTAATCATAGCGAAATTACAGTCATTAGTGACGAAATATTTTGAACAAATGACCTGACTCTATACCCACGTGAGCCCCAGCAACAGTTGTGTACATAAATGATAACAGATATATCAAGTAATATAATCCTACTCCTGATTCTTTAGCTATAATATCTATTCAACAATAACTTAATAATTATCGTCTGTAATCTCTATATTTTAAACTTCAAAATTCAAGATCAACCTCTGAGCATTGACTTTAAATTTGTACATTGTATTCCTGCATATCGCGTCATCCACTGATATAATCGTCTAAGTGACCCACATACACAAAATCCCAAGCACATTTCTATTTATATACACCCATTATTACAAACAACCTTTTATATTAGTATAACCCAGATCTAATAACATAAATAACTTACAAATTGCTAACAAAACCAAAGTACAATAATTATAACAAATGTAATCGTCAATCTTGATAATAAAAAAATCTAGATATAAATGTTATCCAACAAGTTTGCCGTGCGACAAATGTCGAGTATTAGTCACCATATATTTCTGTTAGTAGAAACATCCAGACAGAACCGAATTTATATATAGCGTCGAGACTCGTTCCGACTCCCATCACCGAATCTCACATAACCTTTCGTAGACCAACCACCCGCCACTATAATCTCACTCTCGAACCGCTAAGGCACTAACCAGCAACCTTCCGCTACACTCCGAACTTCCACAAGACTCAACCATGATAGCGAATCAGTTAATAATAGAACTATTATAGATAATAAATATACTAATACGAAACAAAACTTAACACAACTTACGCCTAATAAACAGTTAACATTAACAAGTTCCACACTTTTAATAGCAAAACACTAATATAATAAATAACTCTAGCCACCCAAGAACGTATCAAAAAGAATAACACTAAACTCACATCAATATTTTAACAAGCAGTATTCATTCTAAATTCAACATATCATTTGTTAATTTACATTAACACTAGTTGATTTACATCGGCATTTCGAGTACCAATTCGGATAAACATAGCACAAAAATTGAGTTCTTTATATACTAACCGAATATATGCTAACAAACAATGTTTTCACATTAGATAAAGCTAACCCCAAAATAGCTCATATGAACTAAGGAAAATAATGTATAAACGACAAACTTAACACAACTTACGCACATACTTAAAAACAGTTAACATTAACAAAGTCCCGCACTTCACACCAGTAAAGTAAAACTAGCATTGCATACAAAACGTAACCTATTCATACTTGTTTCCAAGCATATCTCTACATATTAACGTTTAGTTTACATTGACAAAGAATATTAATAAAATATCATAAACCATGTCTAATTTATCATACAGACCAACGAAAATGCAAACATATTAAAGTTTTATCCAAACATAACATAAAAATAAAGTCCTTTGAATAAAATATAATAGTAAATTTAATAGTTTATAAATTTTTAAAGCAGTAAAATCAGTAATCCAGTAAATCAAACCATCAACCTCCCCACCCCTCCCACCCATGACCTTTTGATCTATTGAGTCACGTCATATTTCGAGTATTTCGAGTACCATTGTCGGACTAAACATAACACAAAAATAAGTTTTTTATTTACTAAACCAATCAATATATGCTAACGTAAACAAAGTTTTTACATTAAAAACTAACATAACATGAACCTGAACTAAGAAATTAATGTACAACGACAAAACCTAACACCACATAACGTATGAATACTACTAACATATAACAAACTTCTGCCACTTAACCAATAGAATATTGGAACGCTCTTGAAACTTTAAATTCACCCTTTTTTCAAGCATTATCTCTAACATATCAATGTTAATTTGTACATTAACATTTAAATTAAAAACAAAAATTTAGCATAACCCTGTCTAATCATCATACTGACAACGAATAAATGCTAACGTTCCGAATTTTTACCACATCAACTTCGTAATATTTTAACAAAAAATTCATCATTAACCTCGTCTAAATTCATAATCCCCAACGAATAATTGCAAAAAGACAACAAAGTTTTAACCAGAACCATAACATAAAAATAACAAAAAATTTTTATAAACATAACATAAAAAAATAAGTTCTTTGAATAATTTAATATCACAGTAAAGCGCTATAGTTTACTGATTTTAAGCAGTAAATCAGTTTAAATCAGTAAATCAAACCATCCATCCCAGCAGTCCCCTACCCACCCATTCACCTATGATCTATTGAACTATTGATTCAAGTCATATTTCGAGTATCATTTTGGATAAACATAACATAAAAATAAGTTCTTTAAATACTGACCTACGAATATATGATTACGCAACAAAGTTTTAGCATCAATAAAGCTAACATAGATTAACCTGAACTAAGAATATAATGTACAAATCCAAACCTAACATACCTCGCGTATGAATTAATCCGCTAACATCCTGGAAAATTCCTTACTGATCAAGGTAAAGTACCTAACAGGTCATACAATACTCGACATGTTCCCCCTTTTCCCGCATATTCCAGCAAACAGGTAAAGACGATTATTCCAAAACAAAATCCCTTAAAAATTGACCAATGCTATCAAAGAGTACCTGCGATCTATGAACTATGAATTCACACCTATCTTCATCAAAGTGTCACTCGTCTCGAGTATACATCATTTGAAACTATGAATAAACGTGGACACATTAGCAAAATTCTCGGCAAACCTATACATTACTCAACAAAATCTTAACCTAGCTTAACTTAACTTATCATCGTCAGTTAACCCAGTAATATCTTACAAAACTCATCAATTCTCTAACAATCAGTGTTAATTTCGCACAGTCATAGTAATATTTTTAACATAACGTACCAACTTACGAATAAACAGCTTCATTAACCAAAAATATCTAAGCAAACACATCACCCTCCCGAGAAAAACCCAATGTGGATGACCCCTTGAAAGGATGTGAATCCTGAGAGGGGATCACCCGCAAAGGTTGAATGGGTTTAAGGGCCTCAGCCCAAAGGCTGAGCCTACCCCTCCTCGGAGGGTAATAGCATGCTACACCCCTTCGGGGTGATCCCCGCCTCTCAGGAGTTCACACCCCTTTCAAGGCTCATCCCATTCTGTTTGCATGTCCATTGCCATTTCTTCTTCTTTCGTTTTTTTCAGACATGAGACCCCCCTTCGGGGGTCTACTGGATCTTGAAACCAACGCAATCCAAACTCCAACTCCGATCTCCCGACTCCGCTCCTCTACCCCGCTCCAAGTTTCAATCTTCTACGATCAATTAAGTTTTATGGGGGCTGGGCGTCCCCCCGTAGGGGGCGAAGCGTCAGAGGGACTTATCTCGTCGAACGAGACTACGTCATCATATAACTCACATCCCCAAAAAAATTTTTAGCGCCGGATACGTTAAACCGAACATGTTTCAACACGGTATTTGACCTTGCGCGCCAAGGGCCAACACCCCTTTAGGTGAATAAATCAAAGGAATTTGCAAACCTTAGTAGCTAAGACCATGGATTAAAATGAATGCTGTTGCGAATGAAATTGCCAAAAATACTTTTATATAAATATATATTATAATATATATATATAATATATATATATAATATATATATATATATTATATATATAATATATATATATATATTATATATAAAAAATTTGAATATTTTTTTTTTTTTTTTTTTTTTTTTTTTTGTTTAATTGATGATGTGTTACAAGGGTGTCCTCCACCGACACAAGACTGATATATCACAGCTAGGGTTCACATGAGTAAGGTGATAATAATAATTAATAATAATAATAATAATAATAATAATAATAATAATAATAATAATAATAATAATAATAATAATAATAATAATAATAATAATAATAATAATAATAATAATAATAATAATAAATAATAATAATAATAAAATAATAAATAATATAATAAATCCCACGAAGGGGTGATAATAATAATAATAATAATAATAAAATTGATAAGAACAATAAAAAAAATAATAATACCGGGATGTAGCACAAATTATATGTTCTGTATGAAATACAGAACTGTACCAAGGTAGGGGTCCAACAGCGTTAGTTTGATACTCTGCTGACGGAGCTGGCTCTTGATGGCTGCAGCTGAACTCGTGAAGGCTGTGAAGGAGATAGAAAAAGGCACAAACACAATGAGTGGGTAAATCTACCCGTTAAAAAAACGATACCTACAAACGGTACAAAGTGATTGGGTTCGTTTGTAATAGTTTTTCCTGGCCCTGTTGCTGCGGTGTCTGTAATAATTCCCGACTCTGCGGATATATCTAAAGATATCAATATCACCTCTCGGTCACTATTCTGAAATCCTGCAGGCATATGTGCTTAGGACTCGCTAACTTAATAGGTAATAATAAGTGATTGAGAAATGTTATTCTATACAATAGTTTTATTCCTTACGACGAATAACAGGAATGTTATTTGAAAACACACAATATGTCCTATAAAAAAAATCAAAAAACAACAAATAGGAATTAAAAAGTAAAAAGTAATCCCAGTAATA
>JABUQX010134215.1:45000-46159 GCA_015478945.1 Trachelipus rathkii | reverse complement strand
ATGAAATAATATTTAAGAAGTTCGAACTGGATGCCAGACGACTTATATCATAAGAAAAGCTGTAGTGATGTACCCACAAATACCAACTTTTTAGTAATTGCTATTATATAAAATCGTTAATTTAGTTAATTACATATTTAAGCGAAACAATCGTAATCGCCAGTAGATGATTAGACTAGTCGGTACTCGGTATGTTAACTGTAAACCAACTCACAGGAGTCCTGTTCCGGTATTAGATTTCTGCAATGATTATCTTCGTCCACACAGACACTGAACACACTCCACAGAGCTACACGTAAATCAGGATCAGGCTAGTCTCGAGTGGACTGCAAAGTCTCTAATACTCTCAGAATAAATAAATAAATTATAAAATATTTCATGAAAAAAGGAAAATAAACTATGATAGCTATTTTTAATTCCTTTCCTTTTATTCAATGTAACTCAAGTTAGTTACCCTTTAATTATATATATATAAAGAGAGTAGTATATATATATATATATATATATATATATAAGATATATATATATATAGTTATAGTACAAATATATAAGAAATATATATATATATAATATATATATATATATATATATATATAAATATTACAAAGCCTATATATATCTATATATATATATATATATATATATATATATTAGAGAAGAAATATATATAAGTATATATATATATATATATATATATATATATATATATATATATATATATATATATATATATATATATATATATATATATATTTATAACAAAATACAACACTTATTAATCATCTAATGCACCTAAAAAGACTAACTGATTGATATGCTCGGAAGTCAATCTATTCCTTTCATTTGAGTAAACATTGTTTAATAATGATACTGTTCGTTCTGACGAGACTGACGTCGCATTTACAGTAAGATATTTCATTGCTAACATAAACATAGCAGGGAAAGCATTTTTACTATCATTCCAAAATTTTATTGGGTCGCATTATCCACTTGATCACTGAATAACTGAATAGGGATTAGTGAATACTCAGAAGACAATTTGACTATGTGGTATGTGCCATGTCGATCCCCCCCCCTCTCCCTATTTTTGGTTCCCGAAAAGACGAAAAATCTAAAACCCCAATTTTTTCGGTTTATTTTATACACGACATTGAGGGAC
>JABUQX010134215.1:37500-40000 GCA_015478945.1 Trachelipus rathkii | reverse complement strand
AGCTTGCGGAAACTTAACAGCAAGCATTTGCAGTGAGTGTGAGAGATGAACGCATTTCGGGGTCCTTCTTTAAAATTCGTTCATTGTCTCGTGATCCTTATTAATTTGAAAAGAAAAATGACGAAAAATTATAGATTTTTTTTCTATTATTAGAGTAAACCATATTTCTATACAAAAGCGTCCAATTTAAAAATATTCTGAGAGTTATTTTTCAGTGGTCTGAAAAATCATCAAGAAAAGAAATTGCAATTGCCCTGTCTTTTCACCTCACATTGATTCTCACATGAGGCATTTTCATTTCTTCATTTACAGAAAACAGAAGCTCTGTTGCAACTTCCAAATTGTTTGAAAATGCTTCGTCGATGTTTGCTTGAAAATCTTTCAAAACGAACATCACATTTTCAATATGATTAAGAGCAGTTGCTGTCACTAATACTTAATACTTACTTAATGGAAGAGTACTTAATGGAAGAGTACTTAATAGAAGAGTGAAGAAGAATAAAGTTGAAGTCATAAATAAACTTATAACAAATTTGCTTTTGACTTCAAAAGATCTGAGTTTGTTTTTTTGAAGAAGGTTTAATATCTTGATTCATTCAAGTTCCTCTTTAGCTTCAACAAATGCAAAAATTTCAGACTTTTGTCGCTATACGCGCGCTGTTGCACAATTTTATTCGAAAAACGTAAATTGTCAAAAAACTTTGACCGACTACATTCTTTCACACATAATTGAAGACATATATATATATATATATATATATATATATATATATATATATATATATATATATATATATATATATATATATATATATATATATTATTATAGTTATTATATATATATATATTATATATATATATATAAAGTAAATGTTAGGCAAATTTACTTTCTGACCGCACTATTTTTGATCTAAGAATGACCTCGAATCGCTCAATGGTTAGTACTTGAATGGATTGATCATTCACGGCATATATATATATATAGTATATTATTATATTATATAAGTATATATATATATATATATATATATATATATATATATATATATATATATATTTATATATATATATATATATATATATATATATATATAGATTACATATACATACACATACATATTATTATTATTATTATATTATTGAGTTGAAGAGTTACATATACATATATATATATATATATATATATATATATGTATATTATATATATATATATATTATTACATATATATATATATATATTTATATTATTATTGCTATTATTATTATATATATATATAAATATATATATATATATATATATATATATATATATATATATATATATATATATTTTTTCTATATTTTTTTTTTTATTATATATTTTTATTTTTAGATATATATATATATATATATATATATATATATATATCATGTCATAATATCTTCATTAAATAAGTATGTTTGCTAGATTCGAGTAGATGTACTTAACTCCTTGACCTCTTTAGGAAGCTGTTATTTTACCAAAGAGGTAAGTGAAGGTTATGTTAGGTGTCCATAACGTTAGATCGGTCGGACTAACATAATAACCTTACCTAACGTAACCTAACCTAACATAACCTAACCTAACCTAACCTAACGTCACTTAACCGATCTAACGTTATGGACCTCTAACATAACCTTCCTTACATCTTTATATATATATATATATATATATATATATATATATAAATATATATATATAAGGTTGTATATTTATATATATATATATATATATATATATATATATATATATATATGACAAAGGTTTACTTTCTGACCAGGACTCATTTTTTGATCGAGTGACTCGAGTCGCCGTGAAGTCGCTCAATGGTCAATAGTTGAGTCAATAATTATTTTTACTTTTCTTTGTTTTATTAAATTAAGAACCAGGGTTGCTATAGTTGCAAAAAATTTCACCAGCACGCACGGGTCGGGGAGACAGCTCCCAGTTGCTACCCTTGTGTTACATGCATTTACGTTATTTAAAAAATGTAATTTTTTCATTCCATCTTATACAAAAGCGACTTCACGGCAATTCGAGTCTCTCGATCAAAAAATGAAGGGAAACGTGCAAGAATTATCGAACGTCAACCTATTTATTATATATATATATATATATATATATATATATATATATATATATATATATATATATATATATATATATATATATATATATATATATATATAAAGTAGTAAGGGGGGGAAACTAACCGCCAAACTGCCGAGAGACCCCGACTCCTACCATCTTTGTGGTTTACCCTATGGTATTCCTTTAGGTAATCAAACCTAGGGTTTTTAAGGTCGGTGAGACCGAATTTAAGGTCTGGAAGACCGACTTCCGAGGTTCTGAGCCTGAACTCAAGGATTTTAGCCCCAAAAGGGGGCGGAGCCCCTCAAAGGGGGCTTTTTGGTTCATAGAAGGTTTTAAATGATTGGTAGATCATTTTTGATGATTCCAATCGATTTATCGTGATCGATT